>JAJPUD010001120.1:33041-130029 GCA_023553655.1 Myrmecobius fasciatus | reverse complement strand
TCTCTCTCTCTCTCTCTCTCTCTCTCTCTCTCTCTCTCTCTCTCTCTTCTTCCTTTCTGTTTTTCCTTAACCTCTCTTATTTGATTTTTAAAGTCTTTTTTTGAGTTCTTCTATACATTCTTTTTGGGGGATGTAGCTATTTAACATTATTCTTTGGGGCAGGGGAAGCTTTTTATTTACTTATTTTTACTTCAATATTCTCCTCTGAAGAATAGTCTTCCTATTTCCCATAATAACTTTCTATGGTTATATTCTTTCTCCTTTGCCTGCTCATTAAAACAAAACAAAACAAGATTTAATAGTGTAAGCATTTCTAGTCTTCAGGTGGGATGGGGATAGGGAAATGGCTCCTGTGAGTGCCCACAGACAGCAGCAACCCTGCCCCACTCATCCAGGCTCCTGTTGGTCCTTCTTGCTCAGGGCCATATTTCAGCAGCTCAGCTGGGCCTGGCATTTCTTATCAGCAGAGATTCCTTCAATTTTTTTGGGACTCAGACCCCAGACTCTCTATTTGTCTAGGAGGTGAAAGTTCTTATGGTGGGGCAGAAGTTACCTTGGAATCTAACTCCAGGGCTTCTAATTGATGTTTCTTCAGAGCTAACCTGGAGGTATTTACACTTCAGTGGTTAATCTTCTGTCCTGGGGTCTTTCTTCTGGATTTCTTCCATTTTCCTAGGATGGCCCCTCTTCTACCCCAAGTTTTATTTCTTTTTCACCAGTCTACATTAGCCCTGAGACACAATTTTGTTTCCTTTGTGAGAGAATTCTAGAGAGCTTTGAATTTTCTGACCTCCTTCTTCCCACAATCCTCTCCCAATCTTCCCCCAAATTTGACATTATTAAGGCAAATATTTAGAGTATGTAAGAATAAGAATTATAAGTGTAATTGGATCAAAACAACTCTAAACTGGTCTTTGAATGTATTTAGTATAGAATTCCTAAACTGCTGAACAATTAAGTGATTTTCTTAAAGATAATTCTAAATTCATTCAACTAAATTAATGTTAATTGATTGGAAACAAGAATTTAAAAATCCTTTATATTGTTTTATGTTAATTATGTTTTTAGTGGAAATGTGATTTGGGGAAATTAGGGTAGAAGAAATGTTCTTAATAGAGTAATACAATGGTATCATTAAAAGATTAACTCCTCTTATTCTAATTATCTGAAATTATTAATTTGAGCTATCATTTATTAGATTTATGGTTTCACAAAAAACTATCTTAAATGTTGACTTGGGCATACTTTGTCTTAAGATGGCTAATAATAGTAATTACTTAGTCTTGGGAAAAGTGCAAAAAGATCTTCTAAATTCTCACCTCTAAAGTCATTTGGAAACTTGCCAGGTCCTCTGGCAAGCTCATAAATTTTATTGACTCTGTGAAAAAAGAACCTGCAAGAATGGACATAACTGAGGGGAACTGTGAATCAGTTTACCAAGAAATTGAGATCCACTCACACTTCACACCCTTCAGCACAAATAGTCACAGCTGAAGTGGAGAATAACTTTAAAAATTTTGTAGTGTAGAAATTATTTATATGATTTATTACCTAATGATTGGTTATAAAAATTTGAAAATGCACTTGTATGCATAAAATTATATCTTTAAACCAAGTTAATATCAACTGATTCCATTTTTAACTTAATATTTTTGTAAGTGGTATTTTATTTTTTCAATTACATTAATTTTTTAAAAAGATTTTTAATTTGAAAATTTTCTTCTTCTCCCTTCTTTTCCCCCTCCCCAAAATAGCAAGCAATCTGATGTAGATTATATATGTACAATAATGTTAACATATTTCCACATTAGTCATGCTGTACAAAAGGGAAAAACAAATAAAAAATAAAACTTAAAATTTGAAAAAATATTGCATTTTTTAAAAGAAGTAAACAAATTGGGGCAGCTAGATGGCACAGTGGATAGAACACCAGACCTTAAGTCAGGAAGACCTGAGTTCAAATCTGTCCTTAGACACTTAACATTCCCTAGCTGTGTGACCCAGGGCAAGTCTCTTAACCTCAATTGCCTCAGCAAAAAGAAAGGTAAAAAACAAAACAAAAACAATATGCCTCGATCTGCTTTTTGGACTGAAAAGAAAGCCTTATGAAGGTAATGGTGGAAGCCTCTTGTTTCATTTTCCCTCTTGTATTATTTCCCTTCTTAAAAGGAATATTTCTAATTTCTGACCTTGGCTAGGATATCCTATGAATAATGTAAAACTGTTACATGATTAGTTATTCCAAAGAGATATTTTTTACTTTTACCTGAACTAGGGTATATATGATTGGCTTTTAAGTTTTTTCCATTGAATAAAGAAATATATTTAAAGGAATTGAAAGAATTGTAATCCTATTAGCAGTTTGTAACTTTGACTGTTGTGCCAGTAAAAAAATAATGGAAAAGGCCATTTGAACTCAAATCCTCCTGACTTCAGGGATGGTGCTCTATCCACTACACCATTCAGCTGCCCCTTAAAATGTCAGTTTTAAATGATATATTTTTTTTTACATCTTATCTTAGAAGCAATAAGGAAAGAGTGAACTTTCAGGTTCATTTGAATATCCACAGGTGCCTATCTAAATGAATGTTTAAATATATAAAACTTTAGACTTGTAAACTTACATGTTCCATGGATGCTATGGGAAAAAGTGTACTAGATTTTGTAAGATATTTTGGGATGTGTGGAGTAGGTTTCTTTAAATTATTTATTTGTCCATTTTTAATTAAAAAAAAGTGAGGCAATGTCCTTTTTGTTCTGTGCAGTTTTCATTTATGATTTTTTGAAACACAGCTCTGAAAAAAACAGGCCCTTTGTGTTTTGAATGGAACTACAAATTTAAACACAAATCACTCTAATTTTATTGAACATCCAATGACAGTCCTCAGCTCAAACCTCTGTGGTTCACTGTAGGTTTTGATGGCTTAGAATGAATATGAATAGCAATAGTTTTCTGTTTGGCCAGAAATTTCTGAGGGTCTTCCTCCTCCAAAATTGCTATTTTTGCTATGTTAATTAGGTTCTTGCCTAGCCTTTAGTCACTGAATGAGCATTACCTAAGACAAGTTAAAACCCAGGAAAGACTTTAGCAAGGGATCATTGCCGTTGATTTGCCTTTAGTCTTGCCACCGGACTTCAATGACTGGAGGTGTGAGTGAGGCTGACAACTTTGCTCTGCTGCACTTAAATCCAATACAAGTCAAGGCATTTCTCTCATGATGTCATTGGTCTTTGAGAATGAAGGACAAACAAGAGATAGTTATCAGTAGTGTCCTATTATTCTCAGAGCACAAGATCATCTGCACCCAAAGTCAGAGGGTCTAGAGCATCGGCTTGGATAACCTTATGTAGAATGTGAATATGCAAGCAGCATGGAAAATAAAATTTTACAAAAAGCTGGAGGAGAAAATATGAACTGTGTCTTGAGTCTAGGAACAAGAAATTGAAGAGGGAAGACACAAAAACCTGCTAGTTGGTCAAAATAAGTGCTGTGGCTTGTTTCCTAGCTTTGATTCTATAGGAACAGTGTCTAGAAATTCAAAATCTGAAGCAGAATTTCTTTTCCAATCAGTTTTTCTCTTATCACAGTGGCAGCAAGAATCCTAAGTCAATAATTTTCTTGTTACAGTCCTCTTGTCAGTTAAAGATCACATATTTGCATCTCTGACCATATTCTTACATATGCTATCATTTTCTTCTTGGAATACCTTGCAAAATTACTACAAAAAAACCAATTATTAGAGTTATAAAATACATGTTTTCAAAACTTCCTGAATTCAGTCTGACCCCGGCAACAAATCCCAAATGTCCCAGATATTCCTTCATCTTTAATCAATCTTCTCTAGACCTTTTCTGAATTCCTAATGTAATTTGGGTACTAGAAAATATTAAGAGTTTTGCCAAGCACATTTATTCAACATCCAGTTAATATCCGCTTAAAGAACAGGTTTCTTGTGTTGTCTTGAGTTTAGCTGTTTACTTCATGAAGTTGTCTACTTCTGGGATATACTTTCCCTTGGAAATTCTGTTTCAGAGGGGTCTGTCCTTAACCACTGTGCACTGTGCACAAATAGTTTAGTTCACCTGGACTCACAGACATGTATCCCTAAATCAATATAACAGTATCTTTAACTAAGATATGAGTTGTCAACAGTATCTGGAATGGGTCTTATTTCTAGGGCAGATTTGCAGAGGTAGATCGACTTTCTAGGTTCCAAGACACTTGTGGAGGTTTCCTAGGTAATGCTTAAACCTTCTAATGAAAAGACAGTATAATTTTAGTAGGGCCTTACAAAACCTACTCACATGGTAATGAGCTCATTTGTTGAAAACCAATTTGTCTTATGAAGTTAACTTTATAAACATCAGAGGAAGAACCTAAAATTAAGCAATCAAGTCATCTGAAAATCTGGACAGTTTCAGTGTTCACTTATCATTTATTCTTTTTATTTTATCTGAAATCTGAATGTGGTAGGGTTTTTGATAGCATTACTATAATGATATTTAGAGGCTAGAAGAATTTTTTAAAGGATCCAGAGGAGCAGATTTTGTAAAATAAGTCATTCTGTTTCTTGATATTTTGAGAGAGAAAGAGAGAGAGAGATGAAAAAAATGCCCATCAATTGGGGAATGCTTGAATAAGTTGTGGTATATGAGGTCCTAAAATAGAGATCTGATCATGTCAGAATCAAATATAAAATCTTCTGTTTGGTTTTCAAATTCCTTTATAATCTAGTCCTCTACCTTTCTAGTCTTTTTTTTTTTAAGATTTTTATTTTCAAAATACATACATAGATAGTTTTCAACATTCACCCTTGCAAAACCTTGTGTTCCAAATTTTGTTTTCCTTCCTTTCTCTCCACCCCTTCCCTTAGATGGTAAGTAATCCAATATATGTTAAACATGTGCAGTTCTCCTACACATATTTCCACAATTATCATCCTGAACAAAAAAATCAAATCAAAAAGGAAAAAAAAATTAGAAAGAAAATAAAATGCAAGCAAACAACAGAAAAGTGAAAATACTACGTTGTGATCCACACAAAGTCCTCTCTCTGGGTGCAGACTGCTCTCTCCATCACAAGACCATTGTTGGAACTAGCCTGAATCACCTGAAAACCACCACATCCATCAGAATTGATCATCACAAAACCTTGCCTAGTTTTTATTTTTTATTTTATTTCATATTTTATTTTTTAAAATACCTTACACCCATAATCCTCACACCAAAACACAGTAATATTGACCTCCTTTCTGGTCTTCAAAAAAGACACTCCATCTCCTGTCTCCTGGCATTTTTACAGGCTTTTCTGCTCCCATGCCCCCAGAGCTGGAATCTATTTTCTCATCTTGTAAGCTGCCCTGAGTTGAAAAAAATGAGTCACTGTGACTTTTTATTGACTTTCCGGCTCAGAATTTCATTTGGTGAATTTTTAAAGTTGTTCTTAGAGGGTGTGTTGGTAGATCTCAGCAAGAATGCTGGCTTCACTTTGCCATCTTGGCTCTGCTCCCTAAATTAATCTTTCCCTCTTACTATCTACTCTTCCCCCACTATTAAACAATTTAAAAAGTTAAAGAAATAAAACTTTAAAGGAATAGTTATACATTCTGGCAAAACAAATTTTCACATTAGCCATGTCTGAAAATGTGCACTTGTACTTCATTTCTCTGGGAAGGAGATATATTGAATGTTTGATCTTCAGTCTTTTGAAGACCTAGTTTTATCATAGCATTGATCAAAGTTTTAAAGTCTTTCAAAGCTGCTTTTCTCTATAATGTTATCATTGTATAAGCTATTCTGATTCCTAGCTCAGTTCAATTTCCTTTAACATTGTCTATTTCATCATTTCTTATTAAACAATAATATTTCATTACATTCATCTACGATAATTTGTTTAATCATTCCTCCAAAAACTGATATAACTTTAGTTTCCAGTTTGGGGTTAACAAAGATAAGTGCTACAAATATTTTTGTACATCTAGATATTTTCCCTCTTTCTTTTTTTGTCTTTGGAGTATGGGCCTCATAGTGGTATAACTGTCAGAGGTTATATACTAATTTTCTGGGTATAATTCCAAATTGCTTTCCAGAATGTGTGGACTAATTCACAGCTTTACCAGTGCACTAACTTTTCTAACATTTGTCATTTTCCTCTTTTGCCATCTTCACATTTAATAGATAAGAGAGAAAATCAGAGTTCCTTTAATTTAATTTTCTAATAATTTCTTGGATTTTTTTTTAAATGCCTTTCCATAAATGCATATCCATATTTCTCAAATGCTGGTCATTCTCCAGGAGACAAAATAGCATAATGGATAGGTGGTCATCCTTCAAGCCAGGAAGACCTGTGTCAAATTTACAGTTTTGATTCTGGTCTTAGAGTTAATCTCTCAATGCCATAGGCATCTATGTAAGAATATAAAAATCCATTAAATTAAATTAAAATTAAATTTAAAAATTAAAGTGAGTCCATCATTTAGATATTAAAGGCAACATTACAAGCAATTAGTAGAACATGGACAGGTTGGAATACCCAGTCCCCACTGATCTACCCTCAACCCAACCTTTCTGTCTTATAGTTCCTTGCACTATCATTTGACCCGATACTGTCCAGGAACTGAACTTTCTATTACATGCTTCCTCCCCTAACTGGAGTGTAATCTCTTTGAAAACAAGGATTGTCCTATTTAAAACTTCAGATTTTGTACTATGTGACCACATCGTAGATGCTTAGTTATGTTTCGTTCATTCTTTCATTCACTACAGAGCACTGGTGAAGCACATTTCTACACCTAGGAATTCCTTATACCAAAGAAATCACAGTTCCAGTTCCTTCCCTATTTATTCCTTAGTCTGTCTTTTGTGTTTTAGTCTCACTTTAGTCTCTTTGTAATTTTGATTCAATAGTTAAACCAGTTCAACAAGTAAAGCACTGTTCTCCACCCTCAATTCCTTTGCCCCTTTGTTCTCTCATTGTTCACACCCTTCCATCAAATCAAGGCAGATTGGAGGAAGATGTGATTTGGCTATCAAGAGACGGGATTGCTTATCCTGTTCTTGTTTTTACAGATTTTGTTAGAGAGGAAAAAACACAGAATTCTATCACTAAACAAGTCTATAATTTTGTTTTTGTTCAGTCATTCAATTGTGTCTCACTTTAAAAGTCCCTTGTGCTTTGTTCATGAGGTTTTCTTGGGCAAAGATATTAGAGTAGTTTGCCATTTCCTTCTCCAGTGTGTCCCCATTTTATAGATGAGAAACTGAGGCAAATAGGGTTTAAGTGACTTGGCCAGGGTCACATAGTAAGTATCTGAAGCTGGCTTTGAACTCGGATCTTCCTATTTTTAGGCATCCTGCTTTATCTAAATCTCTATCTAGCTCCTCTATGATAGGGCATATTACAGGGCCTAATGAAAACCAAGTTCAGGCTCTGTAAATACTTATTAAATAAGATATTTCTGCTTGTGGTTAGAGCCTAAAATTCTTAAAATGGCTGAATGAAGCCAATTTTTAAAGCCAAATAGAGGTACTATTCAGATGGAGTTGACCTAACTGCCAGAAAAATCTGTCCATCCACATGTTGAGGTTTTATTTTTTTTTTAAATTGAAAAACTTAGTATTTCATTTATAGGATTCACAGACATTATTTATAGCCTTGGAGAAAGGATCTATGTAATTAAGTTTGCAATAAGTCACTCCTTAGAACAGAAACCTCTTTTTCTTTTTTAAGCTCAAAGAACAGATCACAAAATCACAGACCATAGGGACCAAAGGGACCTAGTTCTTCTAGTTCAATTCCTTCATTTTACAGAGAAGGCAACTGAGGCCCAGGGAGATTAAGTGATATATGTTTCAGGTGTAATCATCACAGTCTTTACAGTATTTTATCAAAAATAATCAACAAGCATTTATTCAGCTCTTAACTATGCACCAGTCATTGGGAATATAGATAAAATGAATGAAATAATCCCTACTTGAAGGAACCTATGCATTTTTTTTTAAAGATCTTTTTATCAAGGTAATTGAATTTTTTAAAGTGTAGTAATCCTTGTGGATTTGGCACATGGGGGTAAAGATAATTAAAAAGAAAATTTTTTCTAGTTTAATGAGGAGCAGAAGCTGATAGGTAGCTGAAAAATGTTTTGCATACTGATAGTGATGAAGAATTAATTATAACTAGAGGAGTGTAAACACTTGAATAGTTATTTTGGTAGAAGGCTCACTGAAGGATAATTTTCAATGTTAATAAGAATGACAGATTAGCTGGACAGCTTATTGCCAGGATGGGAAGAGAATACCTTCTTTATGCTAGCAGAGAACCAGAAAAAACATTACAGTGTTTGAAAATGATAGAGCTCTGCTTTCATTATAAAAAGACAATTTCTCTCTTCCTACTTAGCTCTCCCTACCCCCAAACTCCTTTTGGTGTTCCCTCTCCCCTAAACCAAATCTTCAGAGGGCCAGGGAACTAACTGAACCAACAGGAATTCATTTAACAAGCAGCATGTAGTGGGTAAAATTTAGGGGTACAGTGGATGGATACAGGAACTGGGACCTGAGTTCAAAATCTGGCCCTAATTAGGAGCTGGGTCATCCTGGGCAAATCACTTAATCTCTGTTTGTCTCAGTGTTCTCATCTATAAAACAAGAGATAATAATAGCCCCTATCTCAGTGTTGTTGTGAGGGTAAAATGAGACATTTGTAAAGGGCTCAGCACTCTATAAATATTAGACAGAGTGTGGAGGCCGGGGCCTAAGTCCGGGAAGACTGAGTGACCGCCAGGCCCAGCTGGGCTGCTGAGACACGGCCCTGGGCCAGAAGGAGTCAGCACCCCTGAGTGCAGAGGCAGGGGGTTGCTGGCTGTGGGTACTCGTAAGAGGGAAGAGCTCCTGGTTTGGGGCTCCAGGTCAGTGGGGAGAACTGAGGGGGAGCTAGAGGCCCTTACAGTAGTGCTTACACTAATATAATATCTCTTATTATCTTTATTTTTTATTAAAGCTTTTTATTTTCAAAACATATGCAAGGATAATTTTTCAACAATGA
This sequence comes from Myrmecobius fasciatus, assembly GCA_023553655.1. NCBI lineage: Eukaryota > Metazoa > Chordata > Mammalia > Dasyuromorphia > Myrmecobiidae > Myrmecobius > Myrmecobius fasciatus. Next base: position 120,986 of record JAJPUD010001120.1, on the reverse strand, counting down.
CCCTTGCAAAACCTTGTGTTCCAATTTTTCCCTTCCTTCCTCCTATCTTCTCCACTAGAAGGCAATATATATTAAATATGGTAAAAATATATGTTAAATCCAATATATGTATATTTCCACAATTATCTTGCTGCACAAGAAAAATAAAATCAAAAAGGAAAAAAAATGAGAAAGAAAATAAAAATGCAAGTAAACAACAACAAAAAAAGTGAAAATGCTATGTTGTGGTCCACACTCAGTTCCCACAGTCCTCTCTCTGGATACAGATGACTCTCTTCATCACAAGACCATTGGAACTGGCCTGAACCACCGTGCTGTTGAAAAGAATCAATCAGAATTGACCATTGTAATACCTCTTATTTTTAAAAAAATGAACCAGCAAAGAAGAACGAGCCCTACCATTGACACTTACTCTGGGAATAGGGAAGACTGGCGTTCATCTTCAGAGGAGGACACTGTTGTAAAAAAAAGCTGCTTCTCCCTCAAAGAGTAATGTTAAGTGGCCCTGCCCAGAGAAAATTTATAAGAGAATTCAAAAAAGAATGTAAAAATCAAATGAGACATTGAGAAAAAACTAAATTGAAATAAAAACTCTCCAAGAAAAACAAGATGATTATGAAAAACAAGTTAACCATCTAAAAAAGGAGATAGTCTTACAGACAAAAATAACTCTTTGAAAATTAGAATTGGGCAAAGGGAAACCAGTAAAGCTATAAGAAACCAAAAAATAACAAAATAATATAAAAAATGAAAAACTAGAATAGAATGTGAACATCTTATAAGAAAAAAACAGATTTAGAGAACAGATCAAGAAGAGAAAAATATAAGAATAACTAGAAGACAAGGGAAGGATGTTAATAGCAAGGTAAATTAAGGAGCAAAATTAAAGCAATGAGTTAGCAGGGATAGGAAAGGTAGATGTGTGTGTGTGTGTGTGTGTGTGTGTATAGACACACACACACACACACACACACACACACAAATACATCCTTGATTAAGTATAGCCTGCCTGGAGGAGGTGAGGAGATTAAAGGGAGAAAAAAAAAAAAAAAGAAAAAAAAAGTACACAGCAGAGAACAAAAGAACAGCCTACAAGGAAGAAAAGAAAAGATGGACACTCATGAATATAATTTCTTCTATTATATATCTTTTCTTCAACTGTAATTTATTGTTATATATTTTGAATCCTCTCTGATGTTTTATATATATGTATATATAAATGTTTAAAATAGAAGTAATTTAGTATAAGGTACTTTGGGAGGAAAAATATTAGGAGTTGGGGGATGTGATCTGCAAAGTTTTTGTGCAGAAGGCAATGCTTGAGCTGTATCTTGAAGGAAGAGGTATTCTATGAAACAGAAGTAAGAAGGGGAGTATGGCCAGTTCAAAGGGAAGAGAAAGTGTTTTATTGTGGAAAAGATAAAGGTCCAATAGATATTTCCTTTCTATAAAACAAAACCAGAAATTATACCAGTTCAAAAACAAATAGATCTATGAAATAATAAATCAAAATGAACAGCAGAGTATCACCACTCAAATCTAAAGTAAATTTCAGATGAAACTTCCATTTTAATAGTGCTTAGCCCCATCCATAATATAATACTTTTATACCTTTCTCTGAGTAGTCAGAAGATTCTTTTAAGAGCAAATTCTAACTCCTCTCATAGAAATTCCTCAAGAAGCAGGATAAGTTATTGTATCAACTTCAAGAGCAGAGAAACTGAAGTACAAAGCAAGAAGCTTACGCTGGGTCAGGATCTCACAACATGCTCTTAACAGTTTAGAACACAACCGAAGCTCTGTGGTTCCCAGAAGTTAATCTGGATGTTGTTTCCTGATGATCAGACATCCTTACTCAGGTGTAAAGGAGTTGAAAGCACTCAATGATGTCCAAATTCAATAGTCATATGTTTATTAACCAAAAATTAGGAAGCCAGAAACAGCGCTGCTCAAAAATTTCTTCTTTTAGGAGAATTTTTGGTCAAAGTAATAAAGAATGTCTTGTTTCTTTATGAGCTCTCGAGCCAGGGTCCCTTCGATGTCTGGAGAGTCCGTTAGTCCACACTGGAGGAGAAACTCAATGCAGTCCAAGTGTTGACCGGCACAAGCCAGATGCAGGGCTGAGGGAAGATAGGATCAAGATGAACTTAGTCCACCATATCTAAAGCAGACTTGAACTTGTGAAGAGATTAATTCCATTTAAAGCAATATCTACAAGGGATTTTTGAGCTATTCAGTTGTCCACAATTTTCAAAAAAGTTCATCATCACACCTTCCCCCATGAACCATTAAAGTATATTTTAAATGAAAAGAAAATGAAAAAAAAGTCTAGTGAATAATATACATGAAAACATCAGTCCCCATATGAGTCTGTCAAAATGAAACAAAATGAATTCTGAGCTGTCCCATTCTGGTGAGTTCTCTTTGAAATGACTTCCAGGCACCCACATTTAAAGATTTAGATATCCACCCAAAGACACTTCTCTCCTTTCGCTCCCTTCTTAATTCTCTCTTCCAATCTCATCATTCCATCTAGACTGCTCTCTCCAAAGTTACCCATGATCTCACTCACCAGATCTAAAGGTCTTTTATCACGCCTCAATCTTCTTGACCTTTTTGATACTGTTGACCAGATACTTTTCCTGGATAATCTCTTCTTTCTAGGTTTTCATGATGCTGCTTTCCTTTGAGTTTCTTCCTGTCTGATCATTCCTTCTCAGTCTCCTTGGCTAGATCTTCATCCAGATCATGCTCATTAGCCATCAATGCCCCCTGAGGCTCTGTCCAGGCCCTTTTTTCCTCTCCCTCTCTAATATTTCGCTTGATGATCTCATCAAAGTCCATGGATTCAACTACCATTTCCATGCAGATGATGATCACATTTATTTGAGCAGCCCTAACCTCTCTTTAGAACTGCATTTTCCCATCTGTGTCATTAGATACCTTGAACTGGATGCCCTATAGACATCTTCAAATGAACATGTCCAAAATGGAACTTATCTTTTTTCCTAAAAACTCTCCAGGATAGAATATACACACACACACACACACACACACACAAAACACATATATTATAAACACACACATGTGTGTATAGCACATACATGTATATATAATATGCACATATATGTATATAATATGCATTTATGTACAATACAATATATACATGTGTGTATATAGATAGGAAATATACACATACAGTCTATAATAGAGAATAGATTATATGTGTGTGAATGCACATATTATATATATGTGTGTATATATACACACATACACACACAGGACCCTTTTTCTCTCCTTTGATACTATTATCACCCTGCTGTAGGCCCTCATCACCTCTGTCTTGGATTATTGCCATAACCTGATGTCAATGGCAGGGTCTTTCCAGCACAAATCTCTCCCTAATCAATCCATCCTACTCCAATCCATTTTCTACTCAGCTGCCACACTGACCTTCCTAAAGAACAATTTTGATCAAGTCACCCCCATGTTTAATCAACTCCAGGGGCTCTTTTGTAGAGACAAAATAAGATCCTGTATTTGTTTTTTACTGTCCTTCACAATTTGACCCCTACCACCTTTCCCCTTACTCCCCTCCCCTCCACTCCTTCCTTGCTGTTTGTCCCAAAGGACAGTCCATCTCGGGACATTTTCATCACCTGTCTGTCCCTCATGCCTAGAGCTCTTTCCCATCTCATCTCTGCCTTTTTGCTTCCCTGACTCGCTTCTTTCTAGTCTCAGTCAAAGTCCCACCTTCTACAAGAAGCTTCTCCCAGTTCTCCTTAGATGGCACAGTAGATAGAATGTTGGGGCTGGAATCAGGAAGAATTCAAATTTTCCCTCAGATACTTCTCATTCCTCAGTTATTTAACCTTCCTCAGTCTATTTCCTTATCTTTGAAATAGGGAATAATAATAACATCTTCCTCTCAGGGTTGTTGTGAAGGTAAAATGATGTAATATTTGTAAAGTTCTTTGGAAATCTAAGAGTTCTATATCAATATTTGTCATTCTTTCTTTTTTTAATTCTTATTCTCTCCCCTTGATTATCTACAACTTAGCCTGTGTATATCCTATTTATACATAGATTTTTGTAAGTTGCCTTCTCCCTTAGACTGTGAGCTCCTTGAGAGCAAGGACTATTTTTTGCTTTATTTATATCCCCAGGGCCTGGTACACAGAAAATGCTTAATTAATTTTTTTTTTAACTAATTGAATGATGAATCTATTAATCTATAGACAAGGTACAATTGGCTGGTATGACCAAAAATTGGCTGATGTTCAAAGAAGTCACTATTAAATTTTGTCAATGTATAAATGATCTCATTTTTTAGAGGACACATTTCCAGCAAGACTATTTTGTGAAATTAAGGCAGCAGCTAAAGCATAGTAGAAAGGGGGCCGGGCAAATCTAGTTTCACTTCCCATCTCTCACATCTGCTGGCTAGGCAATCTATGAATACTCTAGACAAATAGTGTCAGACTTAAAGAGGAATGGATCCCTGTCTGCAGTGCACTGACTTAGAAAAACCACAAATTAACCTTATCTATGTTGTGTTATGTTTTTGTTTTGTTAAACCTTTTCCTAATTACATTTAGAGGTTCTCCCACAGCTGAGGGTTTTAAGGCTGCTTGTTTATAGACAAGTTTGACACCTCTGCTCTAGATAATTAAGAATATAAATGTGAAGAATCTGCTAATCTTCATTGGTAGAGGGTGCTTTCTTGCCCAGAGGTTGCCCTTAGTCAGTGAAATTATGGACATCGGTCTTATGCTTAATTAAAAAAAATTAATCCAGCTAAAATATTACTTGCACTACTTTATCATTGTGCCTAACTTTTCTCAAAGTATATATCAGTTAAGATAGAAACTGACAAGTTCTATCAGGTCCTATCAAACTATCAATGCTTTGGGTACAAACCTGATCATAGCCACAATGCTTTGGTCTGGTTAAATTTCAAAAGGTCATCACTCTTCCCAGGCACTAGGTGATGAATTTCTTTGGCCACAGAAACTCATGAAACTCTCTGCTAAGCTCAGGATTGCAATTTGCATCATTCCAGGAATATTCACACCAAGAAATTACAGATTATTTGGAACAAGAATATTCATATTTCAAATAAGATCCAAATATGAATAATTTACAAGTTTTGTTTATATTTGAGCATCAGTGACATAAATTTTTACCTGATCGATTTTTTCCTTCTTTAGACTTGAGGTCAGCTCCCAAGGACAAGAGAGTCTTCACTGTACTTGTATGACCCTCCTAATTGAGTAAATACATTAATTACATAGCTGAACATTGAAATCAGGTCCTAAAAATATATTCTAATACACCAAGTATTTTTTTTTGCCATATTTTTACAATTACCATTTGTTTTTATGCCATTTTCATTTGTGAGAGTCCCTCCTTTTCCCTCTCTTTTCCATCACTTATTAAAAAGATTAAAGAAGAGAAAAATAGGCAAGAACCCTTTACCATCATAGATATAAGCTTCCTAGAACCCAAGATAGCTATTTGCTTCTGAACTCATGTAAATCTCACAAAATGAGGACCAATTTAACAACTGTATAATAATATAGAACATAGTACAAACCTCTTCTGTAATCCAGGTGTTAATGGAACTCTTAGAATTTTCCTGTAGTACATAGGTCAGTTAAATCATTCTACCTTTCATACCAATTGCTACCTTAAATACAATTTTCATAGAAATATGGGGCAGTGATGAATTAAGAGAGACTGTGAAAATGTAACACACAAAATCAAAAAGTCTAAATATAGTATGCCTCACACTATATCCCTCTGTTTACAAGTTTAGGAGATCACTTAAATAACTTAAAATTAGTTATCTGTGACTGGTTAATTTAGTTATCTAGTGTTACTATACTGAGGCTAAAAGGTTATGGATTCAGTCCAGTTCCTTGCTGGGTCCATCACATTGGTTTTGTTCTGTAACCACAGATCATACTCCTAATCCTAGATTCTAATTTTGTATACATACATGTCCTTGGTCATGAAGGTGACTGGACATGAAAATGTGTATAGATCAGAGCCAATTCATCACTGTAACTTAAAAAATAATTCAAAGTATAGGTATAATTAATGATATATCAGTAGTTTGATTTCTGTAATTGGTGAGTGGCTCATAAGATTGTAGATTTTGAATTGGAAGGGTCCTTAGCAGTCTAAGGAACAGTCCAAGAATCACTGTGTGTTCAAAGTTATACATAGGCAAAACAGAAATTTAAATGAAAATTTTCTAATCAAATCCAGCACTCTTTCTACTATATTATACTGTTCCTAGAGGCAAAATACTTGATTGTCTAAACAGTTTATGTATCATAAGATATAAATTCATATTCTTTTACTACCTCATTCCCTAATGTCATATATGATGGGTAATAACTTCTGATATACTACATCAGGAGAGTTTATTTGAGTAAAATTTATACAAGAATTTACAGATTTAAAATTTCTTTTTTTTTAAATGTAGAAACGAGGTATTTCATGAATGTAATGGCTTTTTAAGATTAAAATTTTAAAAATTAAAAAGGAAAACACAGTGTTTCCATATACAGAAAGTTGGAAAAGCTGGAATCTATTTCATATAGCTTATTTTTTCTTTTAAGTCTGACATAATAAATTCCATATTTAACTTTGAAGGCTGTCCTATTTGTTCAAATTTCCTCTAGTCTGCCTTTTTCCCCTATTCATTTGAAAAAAATGCTTTCTTTTCTCTCTCTCTCTCTCTCTCTCTCTCTCTCTCTCTCTCTCTCTCTCTCTCTCTCTCTCTCTCTCTCTTTTTTGGCCACCCTATTCTATTGCTAATCCTCTTCTTTGCTACCTTTTTGTATATCTCTACAACCCAGTAAATAGCTTATGGCACCACTAATATAATTAGATTGTTGTAATCATAGAACAACACAATAGCCCATGTGGTTTTTTTCTTGTACAGCTTTACAATTTATTTTACATGAAAAATCAGAAGTGCAGTCACTCTGAGTCTCCAATTAGGACATTTCCTAACATTTAGGCAAAAGTCTCACTGCTTTAATTTCTATTTCTAGTTATTTACAAGTTTCTCTGTGGTTGAGGTAAAATTCAGATTACTGGAAACATTTGGATAAAAAATACAACAGATTATATGACAATGTGGATGGTCAGGTAACAGAAGGGGAAACAGGGGAAAGAGCAGACATTTTCTCAGTATCTCCTTCTGTCTCTGAGTGGGGGTGGGGTAGGAGGGATATATTTTTTGGCCTGAATCTTCTGCCTCAAAATACCTTCTCTTCTATCTCTTTCTGCTTTGGTTGGTGCCTAATAAATGTTTACTTCTTGACTGGTTGAATTAGCTGTATATACTCTTACATTTTTCCTTCTGCTTCCAGACCCTTGTATTTTTTTTTAAACAAGTTCCTCTTGCTTGATTTGTTCAAGAAATGTTCTCACCTAACAAAGATAATGACTTTGTTTTTTGTTTTTTTGCTGAGGCAATTGGGGTTAAGTGACTTGCCCAGGGTCACAGAGCTAGGAAGTGTTAAATGTCTGAGGCCAGATTTGAACTCAGGTCCTCCTTACTTCAGGGCCAGCGCTCTATCCACTGAACCACCTAGCTGCCCCAGATAATTACTTTTAAATGTAAGATAATCAGTATATGAGTTCCTTATAGGGCAAATGTCCATTTTTAGGGATAGGAATACCAGTACAAAATAGAACCAACCTTAGATGCAAAGTGAAGGGCTGTGTATCCACTTAATGAGACTCTCTCATCAACTCCAACACCAAGATCAGAGACTAGGAATTGAATGGCTTTATCTTGACCAGTGACTGCTGCCTTGTGTAAAGCTTGGGCACCTAGGATATCCTTGGCTGTGAAACAAGCCTATGAGAGAAAAAAGGCAAGTGAGAATAAAAACAAATTCAAAAGAAAATTAGTCAAGGAGTAATAGTGGTATAAGATCTAGAATTTATATAGTGTTTTAAGGTCTGAAAAGTGCCTTACATGATATTATTTTATTATCATACAAACCCTGTGAGGTAGGTGCTATTATTATTATCAATTCCATTTTATAGATGAGAAACTGAGGGCAAGAAAAGTTAAGTGTCTTGCCAAGGTTATACAACTAGAATCTGTCTAAAGCAGCTTAGACTGACTCTCATATCTTGGTGGTTCCAAGTTACCTTAATAATAGTGAGAGTTAATTTTACATATAGTAAGAGAGATTTTATAGATTGTAGGTCTGAAAAACTCTTCACTTCTTTTATATCCTTTTGGTTACTATACTTTAGATAAATTGAAGTAGGTATTATTCCCATTTCAATTAACCAATAACAAATTTTTATTTAATTTATTTTCATAATAATAGCTTTTCATTTTTCAAAATACATGGAAAGAGTTTTCAACATTCAATCCTGTAAAACCTTATGTTCCAAACTTTTCTCCCTCTATCTTCCCCTCCCCCCCTTCCTAAACAGCAGGCAATCCAACATAGGTTAAATATTTGCATTTCTTCTAATCATATTTCCACATTTATCATGCTGCACAAGAAAAATCAGATGAAAAGGGGGAAAAAATGAGAAAGAAAAAAAAAAAAACAAGCTGGCAAATAAAAACAATAAAAAAAGGTGAAAATACTATGTTGTGATCCACATTCAGTACCCATCATCCTCTCTCTCTGGATGCAGATAGCTTTCTTCATCATAAGGATATTGGAACTGGCCTGAATCACTTCACCAATAAATATTTATTCAGAGTCCACTAGCTTCCAGGCACTGCAGTGGGCTCTGGGGATACAAATACATGAAAATGCTGACATATGATGAGTAAATTAAAGTTATAATGAGGAGAGGGGAATAAGTATATATGAAAATATATATATATATGTATATGTATATACACCCTTAGAGAGGCTAAGTGCTTTCTCCAAGATTGTGCAGCTAATAGTTGTTTGAAGCAGAATTTGAAACCAGATTTTCCTGTCTCCAAATTCAGTACTTAATCCTCTGGGGCTTTAACTGCCTTTATGAAGACATGCAGAGTGAAAAATAATGAATTCACACATAACTGCACAGGAAAACATTTTATTTAGTGAATAGTTAAGTGATCAAAGGATATCAACAACCAGTTCACAAAAGAAGAATTTTGAAATATTCACAAACACCTGAAAGAATACTCTAAATCACTCATAATAAGAGAAATAAAATAAAAATAACTCCAAGGTTTCACTTAACATGCTGCAAATTGGTAAAGACAGGAAAAAATTGTTGATAGTCTATACTGGAGGGGTTGTGGGATATAGATGGTCATGTGCATTGATGGTGGAACTAAGAATTGGTACAACTATTTTAGAAAGCAGTTTGGAATTATGCAAATAAAGTGATTATAATATCCCTATATCCAGACTCCATGATTTTGCCAGGGAAGACAGTCAATAAGAAAGTCTCTATATAAAATGTTTATAGGTGCACTTTTTGTAATAGCAAAGAACTGGAAACAAAGTTTGGATTGGAGAATAGTTAAACAAACAGTGGCATATGAATGTAATGGAATACCACTATGCTGTTAGAAATTATGAATGTGATGAATATAGAAGCATGAAAAGATCTACATAAATTGAAGACCAAAGGCAGAGCCAAAAAATATATATATATATACGATACAATATTGTAAATAGCAACCATATCCTCAAAAATAAAAAAAAATTAATGTAGCAAAATTATAAAGTTCAAATATGACTTGGAAGAGGACATATTAAGGGAATACTCCCAATCTACTCCTCTGTGGAGGAAGGAAATCCGTAGGTGATATATGTTTTCAAACTTTTTCAATGTATTGATCAGTTGTGCTGATTTTTCTTCTCCCCCACCCCTTTCTCTCTCAGGTCTTAAGAACAGTATATATTATATTGGATTTAAAATATAATTTTACCATGTTTAACATATATTGGATTACTTGCCATCTAGGGAAGGGAGTAGAGAGGGGTGTGTGTGGGAAATTGGAACACAAGATTTTGCAAAAGTTAATGTTGAAAAATTATCCGTATATGTGTTATGAAAATAAAGTTTTAATAAAAAACAATATATATTACTTAAAATATGTATATATAAATATAAATATATATTATATATTTATGGGAGATGGCTCTCTAGAAGGGAGAGGCAAACTGCAGAAAACTATGATGATATTAAAAAACTAAAAAGATATCAATGGAAGTATATTTAAAATACATGCAGATATACAGAATAAATATAAAGCCAATAAACACACACACGCAAATGAGTTAAATACAAGGGACCCTGTAATTTGGGGGGAATCAGGAAAGGCTTCCTGCAGAAAATGGTGTCTGTGTTGCATTCCAAAGGAAGAGAGGGCTTCCAGGAGGCAGACACACAGGGAAAGTGCATCCCAGCCAGGTGGGATGGCCATTGCAAAAATTCAGCAGAGGGAGATGGCAGGACATGAGTTAGTAAAGATCAAATGAGAAGGCCCATCAGACAGGATCTGAGTAATATTATAAGGATAGCTTGGGGTCTTTCTGCATATTTATGTGTGAATTCAGTGTTTTTCATTTTGTCTGTCTTTATGGAGTGCACCATAGTGGAAGGGCCGCTAGGTGGTGCAGTGGAGAAAGCTGGAAAAGACTCTTCCTGAATTCAAATATGGCAGGAGACACAACTGCTGGATGATCCTGGGCAAGTCCCTTAATCCTATTTTGCCTCAGTGTCCTTATCTGTAAAATGGGCCAGAGGACAATGGCAGACCACTCCTGTATCTCTGTTAAGAAAACCCTAATTGGAGTCCTAAGAAGATGCATACAATCGAAATGACAACAAAAATATCCCCAGCAAACAGTACTGAATTAGGAGGCAGCCAAACGTGTTCACATCCTGCTTTAGACAATTATGAACCACACAACCTGGGGGAAGGCACTTAGCCTCTCTCAGGCTCATTTTTCTCATTTATTAAATGGGGAATTATTATTATTATTTTTTTTTTTGCTGGGGCAATTGCGGTTAAGTGACTTGCCCAGGGTCACACAGCTAGGAAGTGTCTGAGATCACATTTGAACTCAGGTCCTCCTGACTTCAGGGCTGGTGCTCTAAATGAGGAATTATATACAAGGTCATTATGAGGATCAAATGAAAAACTACAAGTAAAGCATTTTGCAAACCTTAAATTAGATCCCCAACTCTGACTGAATACTTACTTTGTGTCAGGCACTACTAGCTGGGAATATAAAGAAAAAGCAAAACCAGTTCCTGCCTTCAAGCATTCTAAAGGGGAGACCACACCTATGTAAATAAGAACAAACAAGATACCTAAATCATAGAAAGGAGATAGTGTTAGAGAAGCAGGCAGATAATCTTAGAGAAGATTAAAACATATTTTTTTAAATTAAATTTTTCTTGAGTATTATTTTTTTGTTCTATGTTTTCACATAGACCATTTTCATAGCATGACTCTTATGAAAAGATTTTTGGTAAAAAGTTGTGTTTGAGCTTAGTCACGAAGGGACTTTGGAGGTCATTTAATCTTCCTTTTTATTTTACAGATGAGGAAACTGAGGCAGAGAAAGGTTATTTATTTGTCCAAGGTCCCCTTATATCCAGTCCGGTGCTCTCTTGATGTTGTTCATGTTAGTGTTACTTATTCTAAAACATAAGGACAAGGATAATGTCTCTTTGTATAGGTTCCTTTAGCATTAAGCAATTAAAAAATTTTATTAAAACTTTTAATTTACAAAACATATGCATGGGTAATTTTTCCACATTAACCCTTGCAAAACTTTCTATTCCAAATTTCATTAAGCAAATTTTCATGCTGATCACTGTAGTTCAGCCCTGATTTCTCTCTGGACCACCAACTCAACCAACTCAAATTGGATATTCCATGTTTTGGTCATTTTTCAGGTACCTTTGATGCTCCATTTGAGGTTTTTTTGGCCAAAATACCAAAGTGACTTGCCATTTTCTTTTCCAAAATGATGCCCCATAGAAATCTTAAACTTCAATATATTCCAAACCAAAGTCATTATTTTTTCCCCTAACCCTTTCCTTCTTCCTAACTTCCCTATTAGGGTCAAGAGCTGTCCCGGTCTCCTCCTCAAACTCTTCCATAGCCAATTTATTGTCAGCTTTGGCTGTTTCTACTTTGGTTACATCTCTCCTCTAAGCCCTCTTCTCTCCTCTGTCATGGCCTGGGACAGGTCCTCATCATCTCATCTCTGGGCTATTGCAGTAGCATACTGCTGGGTCTGCTCACCTCATCTCTGCCTTCCAGCTTCTCTGGCTTCCTTCAAACCCCCCTTCTACAAGAAGTCTTTCCCAGGCCTGTTTAATCTTAGTACTTTCCTTTTGCAATGACCCCTAATTTATCCTCTTTTTCTTGTTGTACATAGTTATTTTCATGTTGTCTCTTCCACTGGATAGTGAGCTTCTTGAAAATAGAAATTTTTTTTTGTCTTTTTTGTATCCTCCGTGCTTATCAAAGTGCCTGACACTTAATAAATGCCAGTTAGTTGACTGAGTACCAAAGAAAATAAAAATACAACTTAATTTGTTTACTTCTTTTAAAAAATGCAATATTCATTGGGTATTGGAATTATAAGGTTAAAGCATTTTTTTTACCTAATTTTTCTTGAGGTTTTTTTTTTTGGGGGGGGGAGGCTTATGTTTTCTTTCACAACATGACTTTTATGGAAATGTTTTGCATGACCATACCTGTATAACATACATATACACACACATATATATGTGTGTGTATATGTGCGTGTAAGCTAGCATTCTCAATGGGGGTGAGATGGGGAGGGAAGAAGGAAGAAAATCTGGAGCACAAAGTTTTAATAACAAATGCTAAAAATTGTTTTTACACATAACTGGGGAAAAATAAAATGTTATATCAAAAAAAGAGAGAAATCAAAAAGCAAAGCTTGTTAAACTGTGGGTTATGACCCCATGTGGGGTCACACAACAATGTAAGGGTGAAGAAACTATGATTTATTATCAGTAAATGTTTTATCTGTTTATTTATTTTATATACCTATATACCCAGGATCCTTGTAAAAAATTCTCAGGGAGAAAAGGGTCCTGAGTAGAAAAAGTCTAAGAAGCTCTGGTATACAGGATGAACTGGGAATTTCATGTAGATTTTATTCATGTGACATGTCCTCAATTATGAAAAACTGAAAATTGACTGCATATATTTTAGCAGTATTATCTTTATTTCATAGAAAATTAAAATGCTTTAACCAGCATCCTAAAGAATTTTGGTAGTGGAAAACTATTAGATTAGAATGCAAGTCTTTCTGACTGTCATAATACTGTCAAAAGTTGAGTCTGCTAGCATGGACTTTCTGATTTAGCGAATTTGTTGACTCAAATTCATGAAACAGAATAGCATCCATACCTTATGTTTTTCAAGGAGAAGTTGAGCTATGCTGATGTGGCCACACTGTACTGCATCCATAAATGGAGTCATACCACATTGATCTCTGCTGTCTGGCTCATATTGACACCTAGAATTAAGTCAGGAAAAAGAATTAAGAAAATGTCTAGTCAACTTTTTATCACCTACAAAAGGATTATATGGCATGCAAATTATCTACAGCAATCTGGGGCTCTCTTCCTCTCTGAATTTTTATCCAAATTCCCCAGCCTAGAGTAGTTTAAAACAAAAGACAGGAGGAGACTTAATGTTTGAAGGTCTACTCCAGGGAGCTCCCTATATATGTATTTCTGAGTGTGTGTGCTTTTGACTGCAATTTATTTATTTATTTTAAAGAATTTATTTATTTATTTTGCACTGAGGCAATTGGGGTTAAGTGACTTGCCTAGGGTCACACAACTAGAAAGTGTTAAGTTTCTAAGACCAGATTTGAACACAGGTCTTCTTGACTTCAGGGCTGATATGCTATCCACTGCACCACCTAGCTGCCCCTTGACTGCAATTTAAAAGGTAAATATAAATGGGTTTTAGATAGTATATTCCTTTGTTTTATCCTTGTATTTGTCTTCTTTCTTTTTTTACTGAGAACTTCAACAGTTTCCATGGATTTAATAATTATTTCTCTATAGCTCAATCTACCATCTACATATCCAGATCTAGGTCTGAACTCCAGGTCTGTATGTATTACTTACTGTTGGATATTTCAAACTCAGTGTTTCATAAGGCATCTCAATCTCCCTAAAACTATCCTTCTTCTAAACTTTACTATTTTTTGTGGAGGAAAAAAGTTATCTTGGTATTTTCTTTAACTCTTTCTTCTCACTCATTCTATATATACAATCAGTTGCTAAATCTTGTAGTTTCTACCTACAAAATGTTTTCACATTCATCCCCTGCTCCCTAGTTTATATAGCCAAGACTCTAGTTTAGGCCATCATCACCAATGGCCTAAATTATTATTATTATTATTTTTTTTCCCTGAGGCAACTGGAGTTAAGTGACTTGCCCAGGGTCACATAGCTAGGAGGTATTAAGTGTCTGAGGTCACATTTGAACTCAGGTCCTCCTGACTTCAGGGCTGGTGCTCTATCCACTGCACCACCTAGCTGCCCCCATTGGCCTAAATTATTACAAAGACCTCTTAACTGGTCTCCCTACTAAAGTCCATAGCACTTCAATCCATCCATGATTGACAAAGTGATTTTCTTAAAGTACTAGTCTGACCATTCACTTCTCTACTTAATAAACTCTTGCTGTTGTTGCTAGGCAGCTAGGTGGCAAGTGGATAGAATACAGAGCCCAGAGTCAGAAAGACCCTTTCCCAGTTCACATCTGGCCTCAGATACTTCCTAGCTGTGTGACCATAGGCAAGTTTGCCTCAGTTTCCCCATCTGTAAAATGGCCTGGAGAAGGAAATAAGCACCCAGAATCTTTGCCAAGAAACCCCCAGATGAGATCATAAAGAGTGAGATACAACTGAAAGGACTGAACAACAAAAATCCATCTGTCATTTAAAGATCTTTATAATTTGGTTCTAATCTGTCTCTCCAGCTTTATTATAAATTATATTCATCTTCATCTACTGTACAAACTGGTCAAACCGGCCTTCTTGCTACTATTTTTTTTTTATTTTAAGCTTTTTATTTGTATAACATATGTATGGGTAGTTCCCCAACCTTGACCTTTACAAAGCTTTCCAATACAAATTTTACCCCCAGTCCCCTCCCCTCCCCTAGATGGCAGGAAATCCACTACATGTTAATAATGTTGAAATGCTTGAGAAGTTATGCAAGAACCTTCTTGCTACTATTAACCAATACCATTTATGTCTCATTTCTATGCTTTTATATTGGCTGTCCCTCGTGCCTGGAATGCTCTACTGCCTTACTTGCACCCTCAGAAACTCTGTTGCCTTAAGGAAATGTATGTTAGTATAGGATTGAAACCAACTAACCCTATGTTAGTCTGATACGTTAATGAGCTAAGAATTGAGTCTTATTCAACTGACATCGAAGACGGGAAGGTCTCTGAAAGTCATATATTGAAATGAAATTGAGCCAGACAGGGACAGCTAAGTGGCACAGTGGATAAAGCACCAGCCCTGAAGTCAGTCCTGAGTTCAAATCTGGCCTCAGACATTTAACATTCCCTAGCTGTGTGACCTTGGGCAAGTCACTTAACCTCAATTGCCTCAGCAAAAAAGCAAAAAAAAAAAAAAAAAAAGAATTAAGTTAATTCCAATAGGAACCTTTTCCAGCAATTAGAAGATGTGGTTTACCATCACATCCCTGAGAAGGAACTACTTGTGGGAGTGGAATTGGGATGGGGAGATGAAGAGAGGAGAGACTTTATTTACCTGTATCAGGGGGAAGACTAGATATTAAGACTTCCCCTCTGCTGCCCCTACAACATGGGGAGTAGGCCCTAAAAAGCAATAAAGCCAGATCTTGATTAATTTAGGGATGATAACAAGGTTCAAGCTGTGTGTAATTTCCTAATAGCTTTGGGCTATGTAGACTTAGGAACATAAAAGGTCCCATCCACTTGGCTCAGGACCTTAAGACTTAGTAGATGCCTGAAGAATCACTACATCACACCTATGGAACAGATATGCTTCCATATGGAGATAAGGGACTCCCCACACATAAGTTAAGCATCTTTGTTGCCTCTCCCTGCTGA
Source organism: Myrmecobius fasciatus (assembly GCA_023553655.1). Lineage (NCBI taxonomy): Eukaryota > Metazoa > Chordata > Mammalia > Dasyuromorphia > Myrmecobiidae > Myrmecobius > Myrmecobius fasciatus. The sequence continues at coordinate 104,863 of JAJPUD010001120.1, read as the reverse complement.
TAGAGCTAAGTAAACTATTCTGTGACTTTTGTGTGCCTTATTTCCTCCCAATATCAGACTTAAGCTAACAGGGTACCAGCCCCAGGTCCGCCCCTCCCTCCCTCTCTTCCCATTTGTGATTAGAAGAGGAGCTTCTAGCTTTGAAGAAGCTGGAGAATGTTGGACTTCCTATATTCCCTCTGGTGTTCTAAATGGTTATCAGCTGGCAATAGTGTCTATAGTGGGAACCAATGACTGTCAGGATATATGTTCCCTATGCTAATGAGGAACTTTTTGAGTATCTCCAAATGGGAGGAAAGGCCTCTAGCACCCAAGAGCTGCCTGCTACCCCCTTGCCACTTGCCTCCAAGCTGGGCCCACTTTCTTGCAGATGCTGGTTACCCTTCCTTCTTGAAGAATATATTACATATTTTTGGAGGGATGATTTATACCAACTGTGTACCAACTTAGTAAATACCCCTTTCCACAAAGTTAATGGCTGGCTGATTAAATGATTTTCAACTGATGATCCAAAGAAACAAAGAAAGCACTCACATTAGTGAGTGCTGGAACCAATTGCATGAGACACTACTTATACTCTTCAGGGGTACCCCTAGGACCTTGAAGGGGAAATACAGCCAATCTAGCAGTAAGAATTTGATATGTCTATTAAAAGTGGAAGTTGGGATAAAGATTATTAGAATATCTACATCCATGAAGCTTTTTCTGATTCTCTCAATTGCTAGTATCTCTCCCCTCCTCAATTACCTTTTATTTATTTTTTATTTATTATTTATATATGTAAATGTCTCCCCAATATAATGTAAGCCACTTGAAGACAAGGATTCTTGTACTTTTGCCTTTGTATCTTCAATGTCTAGCACAGTGTTTGACACATAGTAGGGTTCTTAAATACTTTTAGTTGTCCCTTTATTACCATAAATAATTTGATGAGGGGTAGACAACAAAGATGCTCAACTTATGTGGGAGGAAGTCCCTTATCACCATATGAAGCATATTTGTTCACCAAGTTTGTCCTTGGTGATTCTTCAGGCATCCATTAAGTCTTAAGGTCCCAAACCCAATTGAACAGGACCTTTTATGCTCCTAGGTGAACAGAAAGACACTCCTTATACCCAAAGGGAGATGGTGATAGAATCCTGCATCCAAACTGAGATAATGCTTCAGGAGTTCCCCATATTAAATTGATGTGGCAGACCTAAAGATGACTTCCAAGCTTTCTCTTTTTTGTCTAGGAAAAGCATTTTTGACATTTGCTGGAGAAGCTTTATCCTTTTAGGAGGCTCCAGCATGGTGATTAGTGGGACATGCTATCTGCTACTTCTGTGTCCAGAGAGGAGGAGAGAGGGACGCTCTAAGACATGGGATTTCATTGGTGTAGGAAATTCCTCCTTCCATCCATGCTAACAAGTAACTTTTTACATCTTACAGTGATTAGAGTTGCCTGGAGCACTGAGAGTGAGAGTTTAAGTGACACAATTAATACGTGTGAAGCAAGATTTACATCTAAGTCCTCTTACTCCAAATGATGAATTTGTTCCATATCACCTTGGCTACCTAGCTCAGACCACCTGTGCTTCATTGTTGGGAGCACACAAACAGAAGTCAGCTTACCTCTCAAGAAGCACCTCCACTGCCTCTAAGCAGCCATGCATTGCTGGTATTGAAATGGAGAGAGAATGAAAAAATTAGAGCTTTTCAGCATTTCAGCCACAAACTCCTTCCCCCAAATTCTAGTCTTCTAATTCCTTGCAGTTTATCATTTATGTGAGAAAAAAGTCAGTTTTAGAAATGCAGATAAATTCTATCTATAAATTACTTCATTTGACAATACTTGTCTTTCTAAAGGAGTGATTTTGTAGTTATCTTGGGAGAAAAAAACAAAAACAAAAACAAGTGCACAAGATTTAAGCGTCCAAAGGAGATTTATTAGAAAGACATTCCTTATACTCAAATGGACATGATGGTAAGAATTCTGCATCCAAATTGAGATAACGCTTCAGGAATTCCGGAGACTGGATTGATAGTGCCAGATCCAAAGATGACTTTCAAGCTTTCTCTTTTTGCATACAAAAATATCACTTCTGATATGTGTTGGAGAAGTTCCTCCTTCTAGTCTCCAGCATGGTGACTGGTGGGTGTATTATGTCTTGGGATTTTGATACTGGGAATTGGTAGAAGTGGTTGAAAATATGGTAGTGAAATGTCCCTAAGATTAGCCAATGATATAGGGACAAGGAACATTTTTTTTTCCTATGGAGCTTTTTAAGTTTACTTTACCTATGGAGTTATTATTAGAAAAAGAGGGAAACCTTGGCTGGTTTTGAGAATGAAAGCAAAAAGTAAGGCACAATGAGAACTTACAGGAATTTCCCAGAGAGTTCAGGAGGACTGGCAGAAGAATTCTTTGGGTTATTCTCAAAAATAAGGAATCAAATGATTTACAGAGGTGCTTAAATAATTAAAAAAAATTCTTGATTCTAAATATGAAAGTTAACTCAGATTCCATAAGGAAAGGAAAACAATGTTTCTCTCTCTTTTAAAAGTATATATTGTTATTTTCTGTTTCTTATATCATTATGGTCATGCCAGGTTTCTATCTCCCTCCCCCTCCAAGAGAGAGCCATCCTATATAACATATTTTTCTAGAGAAGAAAAAAATTCAGTACAACTGACTGATAAATCGAAAAACTCCCAAAATACGTGCAACATGCAACACTTGCAGACTTGGAGATTGAAGGTGTCTTCTTATTTTTTATTTAAATCTTTATATTTTTGTTATATTTATTTTTGAATTTTTGTTCTCTCCATTTACATTTATAGTCATTGTTTACGTCACTTTTTGTCTATTTGCTTAACTCTGCATCAGTTTATATAGCTTTCATGCTTTTCATTATGCATCACATGCATAATTTCTTACTTTACAGTAATATTCTATTACATTCATGCAGAATCCTTTGTTTAGTCATTCCTCAATCAATGGGCATCACCTTTTTTCAATTCTTGAATATCACAAAAAGTATTACCATGGGGCAGCTAGGTGGTGCAGTGGATAGAGCACCAGCCCTGAAGTCAGGAGGACCTGAGTTCAAATCTGGTCTCAGACACTTAACACTTCCTAGCTGTGTGACCCTGGGCAAGTCACTTAACCCCGAATTGCCTTAGCAAAAAAAAAATAAATAAAAAAAAAGTGTTGCCATAAATTGTGGACTTTTTTCTTATCAGAGGCATCCTTGGGGATATGCCCAGTAATGGAGTCTCTGGTTCAAAGATATACACATTTTTGTCACTTTACATAATTCCAAATTATTTTTCAATGACTAGAAAGTTACACCAATAATGTATTTGCATGTCTAGACTACCTCAACCTCTTCAACATTTACTGTTATTATTTTGGGGTAATTTTTGCTAGTTTGAAGAGTGTTTAATAAAACCTCAGAATTGCTTTGATTTGCATTTCTCTTAATATTAGTGATTTGGAATATTTTAAAAATGTGATTGTGAATGCTTTGATCATTTATCTCCTGGAGATCGGTTAGTCTTATAAGTATTAATTTTCATATATTTTAAATATCAAATCCTTTGGAAAAATTTGATACAAATATTTTTTCTCTTTTGACCACTTTTCTTCTAATCCTTCACCCAATAATGTTGTTGATGTTGAAGCTTTTCAGTTTCAAGTAATCAAAGTTATGTATTTTATCTTTTGTAATTGCATCTATCTCATATTTAGTTGAGAATACATTTCCTACTCATAACTATAACTTCTGATCTGTTTTTCCTCTAATTTTTTTTTACTAATATGATCTTTAACATTTAAGACAGTATCCATTTAGACAAGATCAGGTAGGTACCACAGTGGAGAGAATGCTAAGCCTGAAGTCAGAAAAACCTGAGATCAAATCCAGCCTCAGATACTTATTGTCTATATGATCCTGGACAAGTCACTTACCCCTGTTTGCCTCAGTTTCCTCATCTGTAAAATGAACTGGAGAAGGAAATGTCAAAGCACTGCAGTATTTTTGCCAAGAAAACCTCAAATGGGTCATGAAGAGAAGAACACAATTGAAATGACTGAACAACAATATCTATTTAGATTGTGCCGTGAAGCCCAGCAAATCAGTTATTGGCTTAATAACTGATTTTCTGCCTAACTGATTTCAGTTTTCTGCCAGACGATTTTCCCAACTGGAGCAGTTTTTATCAGAGGGAATTTTTCTCTAAATAATGCATGTGTTCTACTTTATCAAACACTGGGGTATTGATTTCTACAGTTTCTGAATCTTTCTTGTCTAGTCTCTCACATTTATCTACCTTTCTCTTCTTTCACTAATATCAGATGGGTTTGATGAGTGCTGCTTTATAATATAGTTTGATGTTTAGAAGTGCTAGTCTCCCTTCACCCCTACTTCTTTTATTCATTTCTCTTGATAATCTAGATACTTCATTTTTCCAAATGAATCTTATTAATATTTTATCAAGGTCTATAAAATATCCATTTGGTAATTTTATTAGTTTAGCTTTTAAAGTATAAATTAACTTTGGTAGGATTATTATATTATATTATATATATTATTATATTGGCAACCATTGAGCACTGAATATTCCTCTAGCTATTTAAAAGTTGTTCTTATTCCCTAAAGAACACTTTGTAATTGGATCTACAGTTTCATGGACGTTGGGAGGTTGATCCCCAGATATTTTATGCATTTTGTAGTCATTTGGAATGGGATTTCCTTTTCTATTGTAACTTTTCGGGCTTTGTTATTGTTATTGTTAAACTAGAAATGCTGTTGATTTTTGAGGAGTTAATTTAAAGGCTATAGCTCTGCTGAAACTATATCCCAATTAGTATTTTTATTGATTCTCTAGGATTTTCCAAGGAAATCATTATGTCAGCAGAAAAGATAGTTTTATCTATCCTTTATCTTTGTTGCCTTAATTTCTTTATCTTGTCTATTGTTATTACTAGCATTTCCAAAATCATGTCAAGTAATATTGGGGAGAATGGGTATCCTTGCTTCAAGTCAATATTTTTTAGAAAAGGTTCTAATGGATCCCCATTGAATACAATACTTCCTTTTGGTTTTAAATGCTTTTTATAATATTTTTTAAAAAGGTCATCCTATTCTTATAATGTTTTTGTAAAAAGAGTGTACTTTGTCAAAGCTTTTTGGGTTTTTTTTGCAGCTATTGAGATGATCACATGGTTTTGGATATTTAGGATTTTAATACACTTATGTTGATTATGTTTTTTTTTTTTTTTTGGTGGTTTTTTTTTTTTGGTGAGACATTCAGGGATAAGTGACTTGTTCAGGTTCACATAGCTAGTAAGTGTCAAATGTCTGAGACCAGATTTAAACTCAGGAACTCCTAATTCTAGGGCTGGTGCTTTATCCATTGTGTCACCTAGTTGCCTCTGATTATATTCCTAATGTTGAAACATCTTTGTACCCTTAGCATAAGGTCTACTTGGTCATACTGAATGATTTCTTGGATAATTTTCTATAGTCTGCTTGATAGAATTTTGTTTAAAATTTTTGAGTCAATATTTATTACTGGTCCATAGTTTTCAGGTATTTCCCTAGTTTAGGTATTAATACTATATTTATTATTCCAATTAATTTTTGGTGGAATTGTGAAATGATTCTAATGATTTTGGAGAGCAATCTGCAATCATACTCAAGAGTTATTAAACTATCTATAACTTTTGATCCAGCAGTACCACTACTTGGTCTATTTCCAAAGATGATTAAGAAAAAAAGAAAAGAATCTATATGTTTTAGAATGTTTATAACAACTCTCTTTGTGGGAGTAAGGAATTGGATATTGCAGGGATGCCCATCAATTGGGGAATGGCTGAACAAGTTGTGATATATGATTATAATGGAATAACTATTGTGCTATAAGAAAAGATGAGCTCAATGATTTTAGAAAAATATGGAAAGATGCAAATAATGAAAAGTGAAATGAGAGAACATTGTATATAGTAACAGCAATATTGTTTTAAAAATGACTTTGAGCAAATAAATTATTTGTCTATTACAAATACCCAAGTTAATTCTAAAGGAAATATGAAGATGCCATTTGCATCCAGAGAAAGAACTAATAGAAATATATATATAGAATAATCATGTATATATGTATTTAATAATTATATATCCCTATCTATACATAAATATACCTATTGTATCTAATGGTAGCCATGGCTAGGGTTGGGGGAAGGGGAAAAAAGAAATTTACATGATTTTGTTGTATATTTGAAAGAAATCGCAAGTTTAGAATAGCAGATTTGCAATTTCATGTACAATCATCTTTTTATTGTACTATGTTATGGAAATCCTGTTTTGTTCCATAAATAAAAAAACCCACAATTACAGTTGTCCTATAAAAAGACTGATAAAAAGGGGCAACTAGATGGCCCAGTGGATGGAGCACCAGCCTTGAAGTCAGGAGGACCCGAGTTCAAATCTGCACTCAGACACTTAACATTTCCTAGCACTGTGACCCTGGACAAGTCTCTTAACCCCAATTGCCTCAGCAAAAAACAAAAACAAAGAAAAAAAAAGACCGATAAAAGTGCTTTCTTTCTCTGTTTTCAAGGATAATTTGTGAGATATAGGTATTAACTGTTCTTTAAAAGTTAATACTGTGAATCCATCAGGATCAGGCATTTTTAAATTTGGTACACTTCTAATTAGAAACTTTCTAATAATTAATTAAAAAAATAAAAGTTTTATTTTCTGAGATGGGGTTATTTAAACTCTCTCTCTAGTCTTCTGATATGTTGGACATTTTATATTTTTAAAGGTATTCTTCTATTTCTTTTATATTCTCAGTTCTGTTAGCATATGAATGTGTATGATACATATATGTGTGTATATATGTATATGTAAATATATACACACACACATATATATATATATAATTCTGGTTTTGCTGTAATTTCACATTGCTTATTTATGAGTTTATTGATTTGATTTTCTGTTCTTTTTTTAAAAATCAGAAAAAATAAGGATTTATTAATTTTATAAGTCTTTTCAAAGAACCAGTTTTTAGTCTTATTTGTCATTTTTTTCCCCTAATTTATCTATCTCCACCCTAATTTTTAGAGTGAATATGTCCACTCTCTTTATACTCTTTTGTTTATTTTAGGATTGTTGAATTTTTTGGCTTTCTAATTTTTTTTTTTTTGCTTTTTTGCTGAGGCAATTGGGGTTAAGTGACTTGCCCAGGGTCACACAGCTAGGAAGTGATAGGTATCTGAGGTCAGATTTGAACTCAGGTCCTCCTGACTTCAGGCCTGATGCTCTATCCACTGCGCCACCTAGCTGCCCCTGGCTTTCTAATTTTTTTAAAATGTATATTCAGTTCATTAATCCTCACTTTTTATATTTTGTTAATATAAATTTATAGGGATTTAATTTCCCTGAGGACTGCTTTATCTGCATCCCCAAAATTCTAGTGTGTTGTTTTACCTTCATGCTCTTTCATATAATTATTTTTTCCTTAATTTTTATGACCCACTCATTATTTAAGATTTCATTGTTAAGTCCCCATTTAGGTCTGTATCGTTTGTTTTGGTCCCTGAAACAATTTCTATTTTAATTGCATGAGTGATAAAAAATGCATTTATCTTTTTTACATTTAAATCTGGAGGTCATTATTTCCTTCTTTTGTGATTGATTTTCCTGTTGATTTATCTATGTTCAAGGTCTTTGAGCTTTCTTTTTCCTGAAATTTTTGGTAATTTTAGGGTTTTTTTCCCCTTATTTTCCCCAATTTCTGACTCTTTCCCCTCTGATGGTATTTACCCTAGGAGGTGCCTCTTAAAGGGTTTTTCAGCCTTCTCCCATGATGACTAATTCATAGCTCATCAGCCTGGGTCTCAGTCCCAAATGACTTTTGAGTGGTTAGAACTGTTCCCAATTAGAAGCTGTGCTCTTTCTCAGGATTCATTGGTGGAGAGCTGCACTGTTGCTACAGAGTTGTCCACACTGGCTCTGGCTTTGCTGGAGCTAGAGTTGCATGTTCCAGCACCAGAAGTTCAGAGCTTTGAGTACTGGAGCTTCAGATTTGTGGCCCTGGCTGACTTTTGCACCTGAGGGACTGTGGCTGATAAAGCAAGGGATATCTGCACTTGCTTTCTGATAATGCAGCCTTACTGTGGGTAGTGTGGGAAGTAGAGAGAGGTCTTGGGTAAGGTCAGTGTCAGTGATTGTCAGTTCATGCTTTTAAAAAAAATTCTCTTAGGTTTTGGATGTTCTAGATCATGGATACAGTTGAAAATGTTTTATCTTTGTTGCATAATTTCTCTTTTGAAAAGTTTTGAGAAGTCATGGGAATTAGAAAAAACAGTTCATCTTCAGAAATTCCTATAAAGGTCTTACTTGTTAATATAATATATAATATAATATAACTTATTAATATAATGTAATATAACTATATATAACAATAAATAATATTTAATAATTTATATTTTCACAGTATAACTGTAAATGCATTTGTAATTACAAAATTCTAAGAGGTAAAAACTATATCCTCATATATATATAAAAGAGGCTATAGGAACCATAAACCAGATGCTATGAAATCAATCTCAGCAGTTACAGTTTAACAGATCCTACAATAACCTAACATCATCATTTGAATCAATGAAAATTAGAGAATATTGTAGTGGACAGTTAATTCCCTAAGTTTAACACTAAATTAACTAAGTTAAGATTTAACACTGAGTCTTGTAGGATAGATAGGCTTTAGATAGCTACAGAAGAAATATGAATTAATTTAGTTAACTTCAGATAAAGGAAAAGTGTAAAGGAGTTAAATCAATCATGAGCAAGGTATATAAGAAGACAATAAATAGACCAACCTGGCTAGAGCAAAGTAGTTATTTGAAAATAGAGGGAATTATAGCTTTTTGGCCTTTTGGCTAAGATTAGTTAAGATAGAGGGAATTAACACTAGAGAGAAAAGCTGGAGCTAGATTAAGGAAGTCTTTGAATGTTGAGCTAAGAAATTTGGAATTTATCTGTAGGTAATGAAGAATCATGGGGAAAATGTTTGAATGAGTACATGACATAAAACACATTTCCAAATCTATACTATATACCATACTATTCTCTCTATTACTATTTAATTTTATTAATTTAATAATCTTATTGTTCTCATGATTTAAATTTTCATTTGCACATAAATGATTCTCAGACCTCTAATCTTGTATCTCTAACTGCTTATTGGGCATCTTACATTTTAAACTCAACATGTCCAAATTTCTTCTTCACTTGTTAATGAGGAGAATACTACCGTTCTTCCATTCCCTGAGGCCTGCAAACTAGAACTTTGATGACTCACTCTCTCTCCTTCCTTATATCTAATTTGTCACTAACTCCTATTATTTTTGCTTTGGTTATATATCTCCTATCCATCCCCTTCTCTCTTAACATTGCAACCACTCTGGTACAGGTCCTCATCATCTGGGATACTGCAATAACTTGCCTTGAGCTAAGCCATCCTCCATGCACCTGTCAAACTGATCTCCCTAAAGCTCAGATCTGATAATATCACACTCCTATTCAAACAGCTCCAGGCCTCCCCATTACCTCTAGGATCCAAGATAAAACCCACTAGCTTTGAATCTCTTTCTTCCTTTTCTCTTCCTCCCTTCTTACTCTGCGGTGTAGAGACACTGGTCTCCTTGCTGCTCCTCAAACAAGACTTTCCCTCTTCCTACCTTTGGACATGAGCTGCTGGCTGTCTCCCCTGCCTAGAACTCTCTTTCACCTCAGCTTTGCTTCAAAGCTTCCCTTCCTTCCAAGTATCAGCTTCAGCAAGAAACTTTTCCTGGTGCCTTCCCTCTGGGATTATCTCCAGTTTATCCTGTCTATTTATTGTTTATTCCTATTTCTCCCATTGGTTTGTAAGCTCAAGAATATGGACTACTTTTGTGTTACTGCTCTAGCATTTAACACAGTGCCTGGAACTTAATAAATGCGTTTTGTCGACTTGATTAGCTTGTGTATTATTTGCATGAAATTAGTTAAATATCAAAATACTATGAAAATCCTTCAACCCTTTTCTTTTCCTTGAAAAACCTTAAGCTCTTCTTGTTTTTCTTCCTATAACTTCATTTTTTTTTTTTTATGTGTGCAGAGAATGTTTTAGATTAAATGACTACCAAGGTTTCTTCAAACTCAAAATCAGGATTTCTTCCCTAGCCCTTCTCCCTATTATCCACCTAATCCTGTATTTTGCCTTTTTGATGGTATTAGTGGTGGAGGAAATATGAATCTCATTTACTCCAATGACTTCAACAAATATTTTAATTACTAATCAATAACAGTTGATTCAATTAGCATTTATTAAGTGCCTATCATTTTCCAAGAATCATGTTAAGCATTTGGGATAGACACAAAAACAGGAAAGTCTCTTCCCCATCTAATCTATATTTTTCCACATGCAGCCAGACTCATCTTTTTTATTTAAATTTTTATTCATTTTGAATTAAATTTAAAAAAAGGAAAGAAAAAAAAGAACATTTCCAAGTATGCAGCAGAGTATAAGAGAGGATTCCTTAAAAATTATTAAATTCCAGTGCTCAAAAAGTTATCAAACTGTGCATAGCCATTGACCCAGCAGTGTTTCTACTGGGCCTATATCCCAAAGAGATCTTAAAGGAAGGAAAGGGCCCCACATGTGCAAGAATGTTTGTGGCAGCCCTTTTTGTAGTGGCTAGAAACTGGAAATTGAAAGGATGCCCATCAATTGGAAAATGGCTGAATAAATTATGGTATATGAATGTTATGGAATATTATTGTTCTGTAAGAAACGACCAGCAGGATGATTTCAGAGAGGCCTGGAGAGACTTGCATGAACTGATGCTGAGTGAAATGAGCAGAACCAGGAGATCATTATACATGGCAACAACAAGACTATATGATGATCAATTCTGATGGACATGGCTCTCTTCAACAATTGTTCAGTAAAGAAAGCCATATACACCCAGAGAGAGGGACATGAAATGTGGACCACAACATGACATTTTCATGCTCTCTATTGATGTTTGCTTGCATTATTGAGAGTACCTTCTCAGATTTTTTTTCTTGTAGATCCGACTTTTCTTGCACAGCAAGATAATTGTAAAAATATGTATACCCATTCGATTTGTCAAGTATTTTAACATAATTAACATGTAGTAGACTTCCTGCCATCTAGGGGAGTGGTGGGGACTAGGGGGGAAAAATTTGTAATGGAAAGCTTTGTAAGGGTCAGTGTTGAAAAATTACCCATACATATGTTTTGCAAATAAAAAGCTTTAATTAAAAAAATTTAAAAATTAAAAATAAGAAAAAACTTAAATTTTTAATTACATAGACTAAGAAGTCTATGTAATAAATCCTACATATTGTTTCCTAAATAACCCAGCTTTTCTGTGCTTCTAGGTTTTCTTTTGTTTTGTGTTGTATACTTTTAATTTTATTTTTTTCTCCTCCTTTTCTCCTTCTACCACCCTAGAGAATGCTATAATTAAATGTGAATGCATATATGTACCTATAAACATATGCGCACACACACATATATATACCTGTTTGTAAGACTGTGCTATGCATATTTCTATTTGGCAGTTTTGGATATGATGAGTTTAAGATGTGTACAGGACCACTAGTTAGAGATATCTAATGTTGCAGTGGGGAATAGAAAGGAAAAGGAATAAGCATTTACACAGCATTTATTGTGCACCAAGCACTGTACTAAGTACTTTTCAAAATGCCTCATTTTATATAGATATGAGACTGGAGATTGGGAGACAGGTTAGGTTTATCTGAGAATCATCTGCATACAGTTGGTAATTGAATCCACTGGAGCTCATGATATTATCAAGTGAAATAGTATAGAGTGCAAAGAGAAGAGGTCCTCAGAACACAGCTTTGGGGGCTCCCTCTGGTTAGTGGATATGACATGGATGAAGATTTTTTTTATTGCATAGTTGTATGTGTGTGTGTGTGTATGTGATATTTTCCTACTAGGTTCTATGCTTCATGAAAGCAGGAACCACATATCATTTCAATATCTTATGTAGTACTGGCCACATGGCGCCATAATTATATGCTGTAATCTAGCCTGCAAAATCTAGTGGTCAAATCTAACATGTGTGCAGGTCTAGAAATAAAGATCTCTAAAGACTTAGATACGGAAAGGACTGAGAAATAATTTTCCTTACAAAGAAGGAAACTAAAAGGCTAAGTTGTCTGGCCAAGGTCACACAGGAAGGAAGCGGCAGCCCCAGCATCTGCTAGATGCTAGAAATCCAGACCTCTAAGAGCCCATGGTCCATACCTGCAGTATGTAGAGGTGTTCTTCTGATTTTACTCTCTGTCTGCCAGACAGCTGGGGAAACAGTCAGCAAGTACTGGAGGATCACAGGGTCACCCTCTCGGCTGGCAATATGAAAGCTGTTCCAACCGTCTTTGTTCTTCAGGACTGGATTGGCCCCATGCTCCACAAGGTCCTGGATCACTTCCAAGTTTTTCCTCGTGCAAGCCATCATCAGAGGAGTCCTAAAGCCAGTGAGGAGAAACTTATTAGGCTAAAAAATAGCTAACCATTAGTACTGTGTGACAATTGCAGGATACTTACATTCTTTGTACTGATAGAGGAAACTAAAAGGATTAAAAGCACTAGAAACAGTAGAGTAAAAGTCTGTGGCCTTTATTAGCACCTTTGTAGACTGTGGGAATAACAAGGAGAGGAAGGGCTGTGATGTATAAGAGTTCCAAGAATGATACAGAGCTCATAGACTGCTTCTGTATTCAATAGCTCTAGGCTAGAAACAAAGATAATAGAGAATAATTGTTGGCAAGAATAATAGTATTTTGGGCTTGTCCATTATATCCCTAGGTAAGGTAAAAGATATACCAGAACCATGAAACAAGATGGCTCTTTGCCCTCAAATAACTTGCAATAATTGTACAGCCAGAAGCAGTCAAGGAGTACAAGAATATAGGAAAGGAACAAAGGTTAGAAAAAACAGTATAGTTAGATTTTCTCCCACACCTACTCCAAGAAAGATTGAGGAAAAGCATTGGACCAAGTGATGATCGGGAAATTCATAGATAATTCCTTTTTCTAGCTCCCTTCAGAACAGGAAGACAGGCAGAAAGAGGACTTAATGTACTAGGAAGGGCCCTGGCTAGGATGGTTCAGTACAGGATCTTCCAGATCTCATTTTGGTTTGGGGCCTAAAGCTGTGTAATGAGGCATAGAGGAGGAGTAAGGGAAAGCCCAAACTATTTCTGTCAGACCCAGAGCACAGTATCAAAACCTCCCAGCACAGGTGGTATTGGGTCTGCAGCCTAAAGCGTGTGCTAGTGCTGAACACACTCTTTTCTCACCACCCTTTGCTTTGGGTGCAGGGAACAAAGAGAAGAGAAAGCATAAGAAAATAGGATGAAGGGAAATAAACTATAAAGGATCATAAATGTGAATGTGAATGAACTTTTTTTTAAAATTAAAAGCTTTTTATTTACAAAACATGAGTGATTTTTCTACATTGACCTTTGCAAAAACTTTTTTTTTCCCAAGCTTTTCCCCTCCTTCTTCCCACCCCCCACCCCAGATGACAGGTAATCTAATACATGCTAAATATGATAAATTATATGACAAATCCAATACATGTATACATATCTATACAGTTATCCTACTGCACAAGAAACATCAGATCTAGAAAGAGAAGAAGAAAAAACAACCTAAGAAGGAAAACAAAATGCATGGAAATATTCAGAATGTGAATGAACTTAATCATAAAACTGGAAGAGGACAGAAGAATGGATTAGAAAGCATACTTCATCAAAATGTTGTTTATAAGAAACCCATTTGAAATATAGATTGAGAAAGAGTTAAAATAAGGAACTGGACTAGTGAATTAGAATAGAAAGGAACATATACAAGAATCCCTAACAAAGGCACTAGAGAATTGTATTCTGCTAAATCAAAGTTATATTCTAGATACTCCAATATCTCTTCTTTACTCTGAATATTCTTCCTCTTCTATGGCTAATATAGCTCTTTGTGCTTTGTTTTCTCAGATGAAGTTTAACAAAGCTATAAAAAAGTCAGGTGGGCTTGAGACCCAGTGTTTTACTATGGCAAAATATTGTTGACATATTACTCGGTCATTAGAAAAAGAGACAGAAAGAAAGACATACAACAACCTTAATCCATCTATCAGATTGCTACCCGGGGGGAATGAATGATATCTTTAAATCTGCATAAGGAAAGAACTTCAAAGGCCACATAACAAAGTCTTGGTTTATACTGTCACCTAGGAGTTAAGGAATGGCCAACAGGAAGATCATTAATAGGTGATCTGGTAAAGTATTCCCTTTTTTCCAATGATGAAGAGATGCTAGAATGATATTTTCTTACCCATCTATAAGCCATCATAATTCTGAGCAATAGTATGTTTTGGTTAGTTACCTAAGGAATATTTCAGGTTCCTTATCTATCTTGCTTCTTGCATCAGTTGACCCATGCAAGGTGACAGAAGCAGGAGTCCACTAAAACACCAATCACTTGACAATTCTGTTTCTTAAATTCTCCTGCATGATCACTAAAAGCATTAATCTCTGTGGAAGAAGTTAGAGAATATTTTCCTTTGGCAGAAAGGCTGTCTTTGGATTGCTTTGAAGACAGGGACTGAGTACCAAATTTTAGGATTTACTGCTTACATGCTGATCTCAACTACACATCTGACACTATTCTAGGGACAAATGAAATAAGCAAGTGACGGATCATTCTTCTGTTATCTTACAGATGAACTACAAGTGCCTCGTTTTCTTCCAGTGTTCAATATAAACCACCAGTCTACCAGCTTGAGTCCAACCTAGGAAGTCTTCCCCATTCATAAAAAACCCTTCACTTGATCATATCATCTTACAACCAAACTCCTAGGAAAAGTTGCTATATTCATTGTCTTCAACTCCTTGCAGTTTGTATTTTTATTTGTTCAACTGAAAATTTATGAAAATTTGTTCTCTTGAAAGCTACCAATGATTTCTGAAATGCAAGACAGGGTTTTTTTTTTTTTTTTTCTCAGTACTGATCCTTCTGGAGCACTCTGCTGCTTATGACCAAAATAAATAAATAAATAAATAAATAAAAGCTTTAAACTTTTGTAGTATGCTGAAAATTCCTTTCTCCTATGGAATATAACATTGTTTTTACATTTTACTATGTTTTTTAAAAAGCTAATAAGTTGATTGTTCACTCTTCCTAGGCATCCAATTCTCTCTCTTTTTTTTAAATTTTATTTGCATAACATATGTGTGGGTAATTCTTCAACAATAACCCTTACATAGCTTTCCGTTACAAATTTTTCCCCCCAACTCCCCACCCCTCCCCTAGATGGCAGGATATCCACTACATGTTAATTATGTTAAAATATTGGCAAATCGAATATATGTATACATATTTCCAAACTTGTCATTGTTGTGCAAGAAAAATCTTGTCTACACAAACGATGTATCAGATAAAGGAAAAACAATGTAAGCAAACATCAATCAAGGAGTATGAGAATGTTATGTTGTGGTCCACATTTCACATCCCTCTCTCTGGGTGTATATGGCTTTCTTCAGTGAACAATTGGAGGTGGTTTGAAACATTTCATTGTTGAAGAGAGCCATGTCCATCAGAATTGATCGTCATATAGTACTGTTGTTGCCATGTATAATGATCTCCTGGTTCTGCTCATTTCACTGAGCATCAGTTCGTGTAAGTCTCTCCAGGCCTCTCTGAAATCATCTTGCTGGTCATTTCTTACAGAACAATAATATTCCATAATATTCATATACCATAATTTATTCAGCCATTCTCCAATTGAAGGGCACCTATTCAATTTCCAGTTTCTAGCCACTAAAAGGGCTTAGGCATCCAATTCTCAATTGATTTTTGCAATATTATTCTCTCCTGGTCATTTTAATGAATTTATTTTATTTTTTTTTTTGCTGGCCCAACATCTATATTATTCCCCCTAACTGTGGCCATACCACAATACTCTGTCTTGGGCCCTCTTTCTTTCTTCTTTATCTATACTCTCTGATTTCATCAGTTTCTATAGGCTGGTTAATTTATCATTTTTATAAAGATGATTCTCAGATCTATATATTTTTTCCTTAACTCCAGTCTTAAAATCCTAACTTCCTATTGGATAAATACTGAATGTCCTGTAAACATTTCAAACTCAGTAAGTCCAAAGAAAATTTATTTCCTTCTAAAACTCCTACTTTCCATTGAACCTATTTCTGACAAGAGCATCACCATTCTTCTAATATCACAGATTTGTAACCTGAGTGTAATCCCTGACTCCTTATTCTTACCCACATCCAATTTATTGTGAAATTTTGCTATTTCTATCTTCACATCATATCTCCTTATCCAAACCCTTATTTATATTCAGTCACCATCTTAGTTTAGGACTTCATTACCTTTCACCAAACTAATGGCCTCCTAATTAGTACCCCTGCCTCAAGTCTATTATATAACTGCCAAAATGATTTTCTTTAAGTGTAAATCAATATCACTCTCTTACTCAATAAACTCCAGTAACTACTTATTACTTCTAGGATCAAATGTAAAGTCCTCTGCTTGGGATTTAAAGCTCCTTACAGTTGGTCCAAACTGATTTTACCAGTCTCATTATATATTTCTTCCCTTCTTTTACTCTATGGTTCAAGCAAATTGGCTTTCTTTCTCACCTTCACCTCACAGAATCCTTCCCTTCCAAGGAAGCTTAAACATCTCTATACTGTCAGAGCCCTCTCTAATTACTCTTGCAGTATCTCCCTTGTATCCATTCTGTACTTAGATATTTACATGTTGTCTATTTCAACAGAATGTAAGGTCATTGAAAGAAGGTATTATTTCACGTGTGTGTGTGTGTGTGTGTATTTCCAAAGAGTGCCTGGTATATAGCAATTTCTCAATAAATTCTTGTTGCATTGCTTGACTGCCACACATTATTATGTACAATAGTGATCCATAATTTCAGTGGTTTAAGGAACTTCCTAATGAAGAAGTCCCTTTTATGGTGGGCTTCACCTGACTCAGGCTGGTCTGTTGGTAGATGAGATCCAATACTGGAACAAAATGAGACATTTGTAAGTCATTCACCAATTATAAATGGCAGTTTACTTTGTCATGTCAGGAGAAAATATATCTCACAAAGACATGCATGGAGGAAACTTTGGTTGATTTGCCCTGCAATAGATATGCCAACCAAGGATCAGAATAGGGCTGGGGTTCTTTATAGTTTTTGTACTCAGGTGATATATAGGATCTTAGTCTTTAGTTCCTTGAGCCATTTAAGTCTTCATGACAGTTTCAATACCTTTTTAAGGAAAATAAGTAGCCCAGCCCACATGGGGGTTGGGGGAAGCAGGAGAGGAGGATATTTTTCTAATCTTTGTCAGCTCTATTCCTGAAAGTTGTCTTATGCACTGAAAGATTTAGTCTTGCTCAGTCATACAGCTAAGCATGTATGATCAGCAGCTGGTGGCTCCAAGGGTAGCTCTTTATTTTCTATGCCTCTTTGTTTTAGTCATAGAATCTATGGATTCAGAGACGAAAATGATAAATCACATCTACCAAAATTTAATTAGTGCAATTTCTTAACTTCTATTATAGGAATGCTTCCATTCTATAGGAATTTAGGGTATTTTGTTTATCATTCCAACTGCCTATTGTTTATGTCTGATTTATAACATAAAAAATAATCCTGGAAGTCAAGGATTTCTCAACAAAAGTTCACAGGCAGCACAGGAATTCTAGAGTAGATTCTAGGTAAATGTAAATTGAAAAAAATGAATGCAATTAACAAGATGGTTATCTGGCCAAGAAAACCAAAACTACAGGAATTTACATATATATGGTGCTTTAAAGTTAGCAATATGTTTTCCTCACAATAACTTGAAGACATAAGTAGTACAAGTATTATTACCTACATTTTACAAATAAGATAACTAAGAGATCTGAAAGGTTAAATGACTTACCCAACATCAGCTAATAAGGTCGAATTTGAACTGAGGTCTCATCTGTAAAACAGGAGTAATACTTGTAGTACCTACCGAAGTTTCTGAAGTATCTTTCCTCTTACGAGGACTACAGAAATGTCAGTTACTCTCACGATTAGTGTTAAGTCCCTTGAACGCCAGGATAAGGTCGAGGGGCACACTTTAGAATTTTCCTCTTTCTCCCACTCACTTTGCGTCATAAGACTCACAGTTAGTACTGTGGGGAGCTCACTTGTGTGCCTTGTGTACCAGGACTTTAGGAGAAGGTTTCACAAGGGGGATGGAACTCAAATGAATGATGAGCTAGCAGCTCAGGGAGACAGAAATAAAGGGAGTTGCCAAAGCCACAGCCTGTTTTCAGGCTGGGCTTAATGCACGGCCACATCGAGACCTTCCCCACCTACCAGTCCCCTTTCTTCAGGCAGTCCACAGCTGCGCCTCTTTGCAGGAGGTACAGCACACAGTCTCGGTGTCCCAGGGATGCCGCCTCATGCAGGGGACGCTTGTAGTCCCTGTTAGGGGCCTCGATATCCAGCTCCCAAGCTTCAACCAGGTAGGCCAGGATGTCCCGGTGGCCGTGCCGGGCCGCAGAATGGAGGAGGGTGTCGCCCCCCCTGGCAGGGCACCCGGTTTTCCCGCGCCAGCCGCGGCCGTGTATCGCTTTCCTAAGCTCCTCTTGCAGGGGCCCTAGCCGCCCCTCCTGCACCAGCCTGAAAAGCCGCTCCTGCGGCTGCGCTTCCTCCCCATGCCCGCGGCGGGCCATGATCGAGCCAGGGGCTTGCACTCTGGAAACGGCTCCGAAGCCGCACGCGGCTCCAGGAGACGTGGGAGGTGCGGGAGTCCCGAGTGTAGTTCCCGGTCTAAGGCCGCCGCCTGCGGCTCCCTTAAGGTAGAGCCCGCCTCCTCCCAGCGCGCTCTAGATGAGTCTGAGAGCAAACGGCTGGGCCGAGGCCCTTCCTTCACTCCGCACTGCCCTGGACCATCTGAGGTTGTTCCTGGGAACCTGGGCCGGGACTTGTGGGGTTTCATCCCAGGAGAGTCCTGACTCTTCCTGTTTCCCTCAGCGCCTTCAGTCTCCCTGGATTCATAGGTGTCCCCAAAGTCCTAGTGCTGTCAAAGCTCAGGAAGGCATTAAGATTTTGAGGCAGCCTACCGGAAATAGGTGCGAGTACATCAGTGTGAACAGCGTCAATGTTGTTGGGGGTGAGCAAGGATGGGGCAGAATTTTAGGATCCTAGATCTAGAGCAGGAAGAGGCTGCAAAGGCCTTTCAGAG
Organism: Myrmecobius fasciatus; assembly: GCA_023553655.1. Lineage (NCBI taxonomy): Eukaryota > Metazoa > Chordata > Mammalia > Dasyuromorphia > Myrmecobiidae > Myrmecobius > Myrmecobius fasciatus. The sequence continues at coordinate 85,523 of JAJPUD010001120.1, read as the reverse complement.
GCAGACCTCATTTAATAGACGAAGCAAAAGATGCTAGGGGAAAGGCTAAGAGACTGGGCAAAAGCCAGAATTCTATTCAAGAAGGGGGAAGGAGGGAGAGAATGTGGAACTGGACATGAAAAAAAAAATTCTATGCATTTATGCCGTATAGCTCTTGGATTTTTCTAAGATCTCCGGGGAAGGAGCTACTACTGATAAAGATATTCAGTAAGTGCTAAGTAGCTCAATGCATCAAAGGATCTAAGGTTGAAACTTAGGCCTTTCTCATTTCAAATTTAGTATTCTCAATACTAAGCAAATGGAATCTGCAATCCATTCTTCGGTACCAAACTTTGAACCATTCGTCTGTGAAATGTGTAATGCTCAGGGAGAAACTGAGGCAGTATCAAACAGTGGAAATTAGGTAATGCTTTATTGATGTTAATTGAGAGTTCAGAATCCATAGCTATGGATCAGGACTGGTGGGACTTATGTCTCAAAGCACGAAGTCCAGCCCAGAGACTGACACACAGCCATGTCAGCCAACTGAATACAAAGTACTCAGCACCTCAATGGTGGGGAACACAAGTTTTATAATCTCTATGGCCCAGAGGAAACAAAGAACTCATGGGAACAGCTGAGCACATCTGGTGTCCAAGGAAACCATTAATTCAGTTCTGACAGGTAGGAGTAAGAAGCCTTGAGACAGAAGACTACAGATAAGGGGGATGTCGAGGCTGACCTCTGGAGGTTTTATGATTCCTTTGGAATGTGAGTCCAATTATTTCTGAAAGTCAGGAAGTGGGGATTGCTATTCTGGGACAGCAACTGAAGGAAATTGAGACAGGGAAACAGACTGTGGCACAACAATGTAGGGATTGGATTATCTGTAAACATTCCTCCTATGCTAAAAGTAAAATCTTATTCCCTTAGCTCTCAGTGGAGTCAGAAATAGAGGGTTCAAATCCTGCTTCTTACATGTAGATGAATGACACTTCTCACCTTCATATTAGCCCCCGAGCCCCTAAAGAGAAAGGGCTTTTTTTTTTTTTTTGTAGTTTTGCATGATGCCTGGTATATAGTAGGTGTTTAATAAATGCTAGTTGACTGACTGACCCTGAGCAAGTGACTTTTCTGTACTTCAGTTTCCTCATCTGTAAAACAAGAGAATTGCCATTGAGGTCCTTCTAGGATTCTAAAACCTTCAATTAACAGGAACCCGAGGGATTCTCTTCTGCGTTTAACTTTAGAATGATAAGAAAAAGGGACGAGGCTTGTCATTGAGTGGCAGGCTGCTTCGGCATTTGTATTGGTCTAGAGGGCAGTCAATTAACTCCATGGGGGGTATTTTAGTTTAGTTTTTTTTTTTTTTGCACTTGCTAGGGACGAGGGGTGGGACTTTAGGAAGGAAGTCAATGGAATTCCGAGTCCTACTTTGTAGCGGTTTGGGAAGATTGGAACCAGGCCGGAAGAAGCGGAAGGATCGAAGGGGCGGAAGGGGAGAAAGGGCGGAAGGGGAGAAGGGCTGAGGGGCGGGGCTGTCAGAAGAGGAGGAGGAGAAAGAGGAGGAGGAGGAGGAGACCTCTGCGCGGTGGTAGCAGTCACACTCCGAAATGCCCAAGTCCGTGAGAGAGGGTGTTTTGCTGGTGCGGGCGGAGATTGGGGCTGGGGAAAGAGCTAGAGAGGGTAGCCGAGCCCACTCCTGTGGGGCAGACTTAGAATTTGAACAACGACTGCCGCTTTTCCATCCTATGGATGGATTTGTTTATTCTACTGTGAGCTGTGTGACCTTAGAAGAGTCACGGTCCCTCCATGAGTCTGTTTCCTTATCTGTAAAATGAGGGGCTTAGATTGGATATCAAAGGGGGAAAAATCTTTTAGGCCCTAATATTTCTGTGATTCTATGTAAGACTAGATTTGAGGGAAGAAAATTACACTTATTTTAAAGAGGGGGAGGTGCAAAAAAAGAGGGAGGCGGAGAAAAGAAGGGGGAGGGACGGAGAAAAGAGGAGAGGGGGAGGGATGGATAGAAGAGGCGGAGGGGGAGATCCGGGGAGAAAACATCGCAAGCATTTATCAAGCTTTTAGAACGTCCTGGACTTTGTGCTAACCCTGGGAATCCATACTCGTGTAAAAGGAAAAATCTTGCCCTCAAGGAGCTTTCGTTCTAATGGGGGAGGGAGCTGGCCAGGACGGGAAATGCCGGTTGGCAGGCCTAGGCTCCGCCCCCAGATGGACTGGGGCTAGGAGGACCTCGGGACTGAGGAAAGCGCGGGATGAGCCTGGCCAAGCTGTGCAATCCAAACTGGGAAAGTGAAAGTCCGGCCATTAGGAGCTGTGGAGCACGAAGATCGGAGCCTACAGTCTGTTGGAAAGAAACGCATCTGACGGGTTCCGAGACCGGGCTCCCCCTGCCTTTCGTCCGACTTCCCTTCTGCTGCTCTGTCTGGGGGGCTTCTCACAGCCATCCTTTCCCTAGTTCCATTTCTCTTTGTCCGATGAGAGGCGGGGTGGGGTGGGGGGCGGGGAGAAGGCATTTGGGAAAGAGTTGCTGCATTCAAGGAGCGGTCCTTCATTTAGTAGGTTCCAGTAATTGGATAGAATGATTTTAATAAGTTTGGGAGAGGCCTGAATTCAGTTTTTCAGTTTTCACTTTGTGACTATGGCACTTTTTCCTTTACTCATTTGTGTTTAAAAGAAAAAAACAGCCTCCATCTCGGCCTGCCTTTTAAAAAATCTTCATTATTGCCTACTGAATAGACATTCCAGCAGATTTTCTACCTGCCTTTAATTTACCTTTCCTTTTTTTTTTTTTTAAAGACTGGACTATTGGTTTACTTATCCCTCCCACTGTGACTTTATTTAATTTAACCCTTTCCCCCTCCAGGAAAGACCCTTTCCACTCTCCTTACTAACATCTATTCTTTTCTTAAAGCCCTAGTTCAGCTGCCATCTCATTTCCTCTCACATCTTCTTTTCCCTTCTGCCCAACATGTCATATCCGGCAATCATACTGGTGTTTATTAAGCACTTAAGTAACTAGGCACTGTACTAAGTATTGGGCATGCAAAAAAAAAACCCCCAAAACCAAAAAACAGACTGTCCTCAAGGAACTTACATTTTAATGGGAGTGACAGCACATTTACACACACACACACACACACACACACACACACACACACACACTCACTCTTCTATTGGTGAGTTCTTCCTCTCACATTTCCTCATACTTAGCCTCATTGGGTACCTTTCTTTTTCTTTTTTAGGATTCCTTTTTATGTTTGTCTTTTCTCATTAGAGCGTAAGCCCCTTCTACTGGCTACCCCCCAGTTATTACAGAGCCTGTGGTAGGTGCTTATTTGTTACCTGTCTAGAAGGAAGGTAATCTTAGAAGGGAAGGAACTGAGGGGGCAGGGGTGGAGAACAAGAAAGGCCTTTTGCAAAAGGTGGTATTTGAGCTGAATCTTGAAACTTCAAAGTGAGGAGGGAGATATTCTAGGGATGGGAGACAGTGCAAAGGCCCAGAAAAAGGAGGACTAGTGTGTTTTTGGAACAGAAAAACCAGCATAGCTAGAATGCAGAATGTGTATAGGAAAATAATATGTGAGAAGATGGGAAAGATAGGAAGACCCCAGTGGAAAAGATGTTTAAAGGCCAGATATCTTATTTGATGTGGAAGGTTTATTGAATTGAGGAGTGGGTTGAAGCAGACAGCAGTGCTTTAGGAAAAATCACTTTGCCAACTGTGAAGAGTGGATTAGAGTGGGAGAAAATTGAGATGGGGAAACTTATTAGAGGTTTTTTCCAGTAGTTCACTGTAGAGATGGGGAGAACTTGGACTAAGGTGGTAGCTGCATAATTAGAAAATTGGGGATTAATCCAGGAGAAATTGTGGAGATGGAATATTTGGCAACTTTATAGGCCAAGTGAATGAGGGAACTCTGGGGTCTGGGAGGATGATGGTGTTCTTCACAGGAATTTGTGAGAAGGATGACTTGGGGTGAGGATAATGAGTTGGTAGTGAATTTTTTTTTTTTTTTTTTTAAGATATGCTGAGCTCAACATGCCTATGAAACATCTAGTTCAAAATGTTCAATAGGTAGTTGATAATGCTGGACTGATGCTCAGGAGAGATCCTGTAGCTGGATGAAGTAGACCTGGAATCATTGTTGGGTGATAAAATCAGTTTGAATCCTGGATTTGGAGTCTGGAAGATCTGAGTTTAAATTAGACCCCAGATAACTTGTAAGGTTTGTGACCCCAGGCAAGTCACATAATTTGGATGAATCTTAGTTTCCTCATTTGTAAAATGGGGACAATAAGTTCACCAGTCTTATAAAGTTTAAGAGGATCAAGTGAAATAACATGCAAATTTTAAGGTGCTATATACATGCTAGTTGTTATTTGTATAAAGGTAATAAATGAGAAAGAATTGCTGTGGGTGTAATGAAAGAATGCCTAGCTAGGAGACCTAGGCTTCACTAACAATCAGTTGTCATTATGGTAGAATTACTTTCTCATCAGAGTATAAGCTTCTCCTTCTGATTACCCACAACATTTATTACAGTCTGTGGTAAATGCTTAATAAATATAGAAGGGAGATAATTGTAGCCTTCACTGTAACCTTACCTCACATATATATGAGTAACAAACAGGATAATGCATGTGGAAGTAAAACTGTAAATAGATTATTACTATTCTGCACATAAAGAGCCTCTGTGAAGTAGATAGAGGCTTTTGGATGAGACTTTTGAGATGATCTAATCCTATCTTTTGTGTTGCCAGATAGACTGATATCAGGAAGACTAATCTTCTGGAGTTCAAAACTAGCCTTAGACCCTAACAATGACCCCAGGCAAGCACTGAACTTTGTTGGCTTCAGTTTCTTACCTGAACTGGAGAAAGAAATGGCAAATCATTGCAGTATCTTTGTCAAGAAAATCCCACACAGGATCTCATAGTCAGAAACTGAACAATAGCAATCTCATCTTCTCATTTTGTAGATAAAGAAATTCAGGGGAGAAATAACATGGCTAAGATAAGTAGTTTGTGGCAAAGTTGGGACTCCATATTCCTAGTTTGGTTCTTTGATTGTGTCCCAGAGCTCCATAAAGATAGTTTTTTAATTGTCTCTGTCCCCACATGTCTTTAGTGTTGTTTCTTCATAATACTTGGAAGCCCTACCCTTTTTCATCTGATTTGAGCCTGGCCCTCTTTGAGCAGGATTTTTTTGTACTCTCGATTCAGGCCTCCTAAAGCTCCCATCCTCTGTCATCTCCCATCAAAGTTTTATTGACTTGTGCATATACATCCTCCTTGATTGTTTTTTAATTTCTAAGACAATTAGCTAGTCTGTTAATTTATGCAAATGTATTAATTCATGTCAATTTAATATTTATTGATCATTATCAGTAAGTCACTCTTCTCAGCACTAGGGGAGATGCAGAGATGAATAAAACTTTAAAATGCTACATAAATATGAATTTGTATTATTGCTAACAGTAACATTGGGATAGGGAGTTAGGATTAGACTTATGATTTCATTGATAGAAAAAAGTCCCACATGAGGAAATTTGTCAACTACAAATATATTATCTGCAACTTAGAATCTTAGAGAATTCCTCAGAGTACCAATAGGATAAATGACTTACTTTCAGTTATGTGGCCCGTGTGAGTCAGAGATGATACTTCAGTGGAGTTGATTTTGGGCTTTGAGACTAGGTTCCAATCCACCATATCATGTTCACCACTAATAAAACAGAAGATGGTGAAACTGAACAAGAAGGCATTAAAAGCTTGAGTTTTAGATCTGTATTTACCATCTATTGATCAGTACTATCACTTGTTTTGGAACACCTTTTCTTATATATAAATAAAAGGGTTCAAAATTAATCTCTTAAAGTCCATTTCAATTTTAGCATTTTGTAATTTTATTGTATACAAGTCATGCTTTCAGGCAATTTATAATCCGATTTAAAAAGATGACTTATTTACAAATAACAAATAGGTAGAATTTTAAAGTTTCATGAAAAGTACAAAGTGCTTTCAAAATGTATAAGAGGGAGAAATTAATTTTGCTTATGGGTTCTGGGAAGAGTTTATCTTAGAAGTAAAATTTGGGTTGGACTTTAAAGACTGGGGCTAGGAATTGGAAAGGCAGAGTCAAGATTGGGTTTTGGTTTTTTTTGGAGTAAAGTGAGTTGGTTGGAAGTTATACTATGCTAGGGAACAGGAAAGTATAGAGGATGGTCAGGGAACAATAAATTGTATACAGACTTTGAATGTAAAGGTATATTTTTATTTAAAAAAATTTTAGATTTTTTTCAACTGTATTTTAGAACAGTTTTTAACATTCTTAAAAAAAAAAGTCCCAAATCCCCTTTTTCTCCTCCCTCCTGCCTTCTTTACAAGTTAGGCAATTTAATATAGATTGTACACATGCAGTAGCAGTTAGGTGACCCAGTGAATAGAGTAGCAGGAGTCAAGAGGATCTGAATTCAAATCTGGCCTCAGACTTTAGTTGTTTGTGTGATTCTGGGCAAGTCACTTAATCCTGTTTACTTGTTTCCACCTCTGTAAAATGAGCTGGAGAAGAAATGGCAAACCACTCCAGTATCTGCCAAGGAAGCTCCAGATGGGATTACAAAGAGTTGGAAACCACTGAAACAACTAACGTGCAGTTGTGCCATATTACCCATGTTGCAAAAGAAAAGACTAAAAAACCCCAAGAAAAATAAATATAAAAAAGTGTACTTCAATCTGCATTCAGACTCCCATCAATTCTTTTTCTGGAGGTGGATAGCAATTTTCTTAATAAATCCTTTAGAATTGTCTTGGATCATTGTATTGCTGACGTTAGCCAAGTCTTTCACAGTTGTACATACTAAAATGTCACTGTTATTGTGTGCAATGTTCTCCAGGTTCTAGTCACTTCATTTTGCATCAGTTTATATGAATGGTTTTTCTGAAACCATCCTGTTATTTGTTATATACCACAATAAATATTCCATCACAATCATATCTCACAACTTGTTTAACCATGTCCCAGCTGATGGAGATAACAACAATTTCTAATTCTTTATTACCATAAAAAAGAGATGCTACAAATGTTTGTAAAAATGAATCCTTTTCATTTTTTCTTTGATCTCAGATATAGACCTAGCAGTGATATTGCTGGGGTGAAGGGTATGCTGTTTTACAGCCATTAAGTCATGGTTTCAAATTGCTGTCCAAAATTGGTGAATCAGTTCAGAATTCCAACAGCATCAGTGTCCTAGTTTTTCCATATTTCCTCCAACATTTATAATTTTCTTTTTCTGTCACCTTAGCTAGTTTGATAGGTGTGAAGTGGTATTTTTATTTACGTTTCTCTAGTCAGTAGGGATTTAAAGAAAGACTTATTAAACTTTTTCCACTTGTGACTCCTTTATGCCTGAGAAATTTTTATACAACCCTAGATATATAAAACAGGTATGCAAAAAAAAAAACCATTTACTGATAATAAATGATAAATTTATTTTAAAACAATTCTTTGGTATACATATTTTATCATTTATAAAGAAAGCAAATTTGCATGGATAGGCTTGTTTTTACATAAAGAATTAAGTCTTGGAGAAATATTTGATACTGCAGGACTTCGAGTATTCAGAAACTTTGTACCCTTGCCACATTTTTCATGACCTCCCCCCACCCCATTCATGTAATTTCTTCATAGTTTAAAAAGCTTTGATTTAGAACAGTTTTTCATATCTCTATACATAACTTTGATTTCTGGAAATCAAAACCGACTTTAGGACCCAAGGCAATACTGGTCACCCTTATCTTTTTGTCCCATCTTTGTTTCTGTGGGTGATTACTTCTTCATATCCTTGGACCATTTATCAATTGAGGAATGACTCATCTTATAAATTTGACTCAGCCCTCTCTCTGTTTTAGGGAAATGAAGACCTTCATTTGAAAAACATGGTTGTAAAATTTTCTTAGTTTTCTCCTTTCCTTCTAATCTTGGCTGCATTGGTTTTTGTGCAAAACTTTAAAATATAATATAATTAAAATTATCCATTTAACATAGTGTATTGTTTTTTAGTCCTTGTTTGGTCATAATTCTTCCCTTATCCATAGATCTGACAGGTAAACTATTCCATGCTCCTTTGCTATATGTTGAAATCATGTACCCATTTTGATCTTCTCTTGGTATATGGTGTTAAGATGTTGAGCCATTCCTAGTTTCTGCTTAATCGCTTTCCATATTTCCAAGAAGTTTTGTCAAATAGTAATTTGGTAATTTGATTGGCAGCACTGAAAAAGTCAATTTAGGTAAAATTGTTATTTTTTAAAATATTTCTCAGTTTACTCCTGAAGTTAATATTTCTCCAGATCTGATTGTGAAAATTGTTTTATAATTGTGTTCATATAGTTCCTGGGTTTTTCTTGGCAGGTAGACTCCCCTACAGTTATTTTAAATGGAATTTCTCTTTCTAGCTTTTGCTGTTGTACTTGGTTGTAATTATAGAAATGATGATCTACTTTTTTATTTACTGCTAACAGGAATTGGCTTTGTTTGGTAGTATGACCCTGACAGAGCCCAGCTGGATATTAGAAGCCAAGATTCAGTTTCTGGTGACTTCAGGACCCAAGGCATACTGGTCACCCTTATCTCTTTGTCCCATCTTTTTCTCTGTAGCCAGGTACTTTTTGGGATTTGGCTTTGTCTCCAGATGCAGCCTTGGTGGACATCAGAAATTGTACTAGGCTTTTCTAAGAGCTCCATATTGCAAGTCAGTCAGTAAACACTTATCAAATGCCTACTGCCTGCTGGACACCATGCTAAGCAAGTAATTGAATATCTCTGCCATTTTCTCTTTTTTTTAAAAAAAAGTTAAATATGTTCTGCCATTCTCTTAAAGTCACCTATTAGGAGTTGACATCCCTTACTGTAACTCCAGTAGGCTTGGGTTGAGATCCCATTGACTTTAGGCTTATTTACTAGATATCACGGTATCTTTATGGTAGCCCAGTGCTCAGCCAATCAGAAAACTCATAGAATCTTCTTTTGTAGTTCAGGAGTGAATGGACAAGTTTTCTGATTTTATTGAATGTTTCTTTTATCTGGGGTTTTATACACACACACACACACACACACACACACACACACACACACACACACACCCTCTATCTCTGTCTATCCATCTGTCTATATCAATCATCCATCTCTCTCTCTTTACCCGAATGTTTATCATTGTAATTGGGCTTTGACACTTTTTTTATGTCACTGTCTTTGCAAGAATTTGTATAGGGGGAAAAATTCTTTATAATATTTAAAAATAAAAACAAAACCCACACACATCAGACTTTAAAGAATTTTACATTCAATGTGGAAAATGAAAGTGATGAATTTAGATTGTGCAGCTGTGTTTCACTTTGAAAAAAACCTGACAGATAAAATCCTCAAATTCATCAAACAAAGGTTGTTATATTCACTTCAGAAATTTTAACTTGACTTACCTTGGTAATCTGATTTGCTTCCCTGGGTTTAATTTTCATTTCTTTGAAGGTAATTCCCAGTTCTGCCTATATAGCTCTGGTCTCACTCCCTGAACTCAGATCCCACATTCCCAACTGCATATTGGATATTTCAAATTGGATATCCTATAGATTCAAATTGAACACATCCAAAACAACTTAATCATTTTTCTCCTTGTGTCCTGGCTTGCCCTCTCCAGTCTTATCTTCTTCAAGATTCCCTCATTTCTGCTGAAGGTGCCGCCATCCCTTCTCTGATTTTCAGCCTTACTATTGTCTGACTTTTTCTCTTTACCTTTCCACATTGTCAGTTGATACATCTTATACTCTGTCTTCAGCATCACTCAAGTTTCTCATCTGTTCTCTCTTCCTGTTTTCACCACCTCGTTTAGGCCTTCATTTTTACTTTTTACTAGCTGTCATTCACACAATGATTCCCTCACCTTACTGTAGGCTGACTTCCTCACATCAGAGAAAAAGTCAGAACTACATAGCTATGACTTGAACTCGTTCCAAGTCCTAATGTAGTCTTTTTGTGGGGAAGATACATTATTCACCACTCGGTATATATCTTCCTCTTTGGCTCTTGAGTTAATGAAGCAGTGACAAAACTCTTAACTCAGTCACCCGTAATAGGGTGCTGAGAAAGTAATTACACTATTGTAATGATATGTAGTTTAGAGAATTTAAGCTGAAGCTAGAGAATTGTCCAGTTACACAATCAATCACTATGACATGATTAAAAAATAAAACTTGGAAACTTTTAAGGTTAAGAAAAAGCAATAATAATAATAATACAGTTAACATAAAGCAATTATGGAAATGTTCAGTACACTCGAACTTGGGTCACACTGCCCAGTGCATATAGTATTTCTCTCATCCTTAGAGATGAGTGGGTGGGCATTTTTAGAAACAGCACAGGAAGCATAGGAAAACTACTTGGGTGAACAAAACTGTACTGCAGGTCTTTGGTTGGTTTAGAAACTGTCTTGGGAGCCACCTGGGAGTGACTGCTGGGGTTCTAGTTCTGCCCAGCAGAATAGATCATGTCATGTGAGACGATGGTAGTGATACAAGGAGACGGAGAGGCAGTTTTGCCTGTTACCTCTGATTTGTTTCATCTCTACACAGAATATATATTTTCTAAGCCCAGGAAGATTATTATTGTTTAAAGAAAAGCTGTAACAAACTGTAGATGGAGCTAGAAGGCAGTTGCTCACCCTGCAGTCTTCTTTGGCTGTTGCCCCGTGAGCTTCCCAGCCTGCTTCAGTCTTGGTTCGGTCAGCCTGTATAGCAGTATCTCTGAACCAGTCCACAGGCTCCCACAAAACCAGCTGAAATTTTTCTGACAGCCAATTTTGTTGGCTCCTTAATTCAGCTTTTTGGCAGCTGACTTTTTCACTTGTCTCATAGTAGAGATTCCTGGTGATTAATGACTAAACTTTGTGTTATGAGGTAAAACTTGTGAAATTCCACCTTTTTGTCAGATAAGCCCAACAGTAAACTTTCCATAGTCTACAGTTATTTGATTTACCTCTTTATCAAGAATAATGTCTGGAGACACTTGGGGCTTTGTGATTTGCCCCAGGATCACACTTCCAGTTGTTGTCAGAGGTGAAATTTGAATACAAGTCCTCCTGCCTTCTGGGCCAAGGGCTCTTTTTGCTGCCCCACCTGGTTGCCCTACCTTCTGATGCTTTAAAGAAACTTATTATATGCAAATGAGTAGGATTACAATATCTTACAGCCTCAGCCATGTCATTACCCTCTGACAGGTCCTGGGTGTATTTATCCAAGGGGCAATTCTCTATACAGTCCGTACCTCTTCACATTTTATTGAAGAAATTTTATTCATAAGTAATTCTCCCCTTTCTCCAACCAAACTGTTTGGGCATTGGCTTATATTCCTTAACCTTTTTTTGTGATACGGATCCCTTTGGTACTCTGATGAAATCTATAGCCTTATCAGTATGTTTTAAATTGCACATACTAAAATACATAGAATTATAAATTACATTAAAATACAATTACATTAAAATACAGTTATTAAAATATATATTTTTTTAAAAAGACCAAGTCGAAAAACCTTTGTCTATACCTGTTGGTTTCACTCTTTTAATGTAGGGTTTGTTTTATTTGTATTTATCTCCTTATCTATTAGCACAATCCCTGAGACACCCAATGTTTTAATTTCTCTTTTTGGAGATCTTGGCATATAATAATAATTTTTAGCTATTTATTATCAAAAAGATTTTTTCCTTGGACAGTAGGGAATAGGGAGGAACTTGGAATCATTTAAAATCCTACATGTTTCTCTGGTGCAGCAGTTCAGCCTGCTTTTCTCCTCTTTAGTTATTGGCTTTAGCTGATATGTAAATTTCTTAATTGGCAGCTGATCTGTGAATGAGTTAACTACTAATTCCTAGTATTAGTTATTTTTGGCAACTGTAACTTTATTCATTGGGTGGAAGTTGTGCATTTTTCTTCGGATTCTTAGAATTAGATAATTTAAGTTTTAGAACTAAAAGGAACCTTGGCCATCATCTGATTAGTTGTTTCATAACTCTTGTCATAATATTTGCACGTAGTAAATTTACATTTGTTTTAACTTGTAGCAAACTGAGACAGTTTGAAACATCAGAAAAGCCTGGATTAAAAGTCAGAGGATATGCCTAGTGCTACCCATGTGACCTTAGGTCAGTCAGTTACCCTCTGGGCTTCTCTAAAATGGTTTGTACCAGATGCCCTCTAAACTGCCTTCCAGCTCTAAGTCTGTGAATAGCTCACTGTGATTCTTGGTAATTTGCTTATTTACCATGTTGTCCATATTTCCACTCCCATTAATTGTATGATTTGCAGTTGATTTGTATCCTATAGGTAACATTAATTCATTGCTGTAAAAAGAGGTTTCATTAAGTCCATAAACTTTAAAAAATACCAAATTTTCCCTACTTTTGTAATATTTAAAGGCTTTAATTTGATTTTGAAAGCATAGGTTAAAAGAAACTGAAGGGTAAATAGCTAGTAAAAGTGCCCTAAGCCAGGGATGGGCAACTTCTAGCCTGCAAAATCTTTTGCTAAGGCAACTGCAGGCAAGGAGCTGAAAGCTAGATATAGTGACCTCCCACTGCTTGAATTCTATAAATTGGTAATTTTGTATGATCCATATCCAAATGGCCGTTGGCAGAAAAAGGGTTCTTCACTTCTGCCCTAGGCATAGAGAATATCATTTCACAATTTAAATTTACACGTTACCTCAATCAAATTTTTAGAGAATATATTGAGTGATAGATGTGCTAGTGTTTGCTAAATTGATAGTTGTTTAGAATTTTCATGAAAACAAATTGCCTAGAGCAGCATTTTATGGTACAATATAGCTCTTACTTTTTTTTTTTTTTGTCTTACACTTTACTAACCAGCCTCTGTAGGAAAAGAGTAGAATATCACTGTTTTACCAAAGTTCATCAATCACTAACAAGTTTTTATTGAGTGTTTTGTACAAAGTACTGTTTTAGTCTTTGTGGAAATGCAAAGAAACATTATATAGAGCTCTACTTTTCATTAGATCTAGAGTCTAAAGTCTTATCCAATACTCCGGCTTTTGATAATATAGAAGGATCTGGGTAGGTTATCTAAGGATTATTGTGAATTGGTTAATTTTTAATTCGTTTCAACAAACTGATGATTTTATGGTAATAAAAATAAAGTAGATAATGACAATTCCTGAATAATTGAAAAAAATTCATTTTAGCTAACAGCTAACCCCAATTTGATTCAATACAACCAGTATTGTTTTAATTGTTGGGGGAGACGGAAAACTTTGATAAAAATATGGTTCCGTTTATAGAAGCTTATAGCGTAGTAGAATATCAATCATTATATAAATAGCATGTCTCCAAAATAATAAATGTTAAGCACATTACAGAGTTGTAAAGCAAAGCATTTTGTGACGTCCTGATGAAAAATATTATTGTTGAGAAAGATATAAGAGGTGACTTGGGTTGGGCTTAAATGTTGGGGAGTAAACCATAAATCAGGAATCCTTAGATTTGTGTGAGATGAGACTTCTTTGTCACTCTGGTAAAAACTATAGACCCCTTTTGAGAATGTTTTTAGAAATGAATGTATTGTAATTGTAATGACCAGATTTGGTTCTAAAAAGAAATGAAAATTGCATCTGCCTTTCTTTGCAGTGGGAAGAAACAATGGACATGAAACATTGCACATTCTGGCAGCCAGGATTAATGTTTATAGAATTATTTGTTCAGAGATCAGACATTTAGAGCTCCCTATTTTTAAAGAAAACAGAAATTTAATAAGGGGGGAAAAAAGGAAGAAAAAACATTTCAGCTGTAGAAATAAGAGACCAATAGTGTGTGTGTATGTATGTGTATATATGTGTGTATGTGTATATATATGTATATGTGTGTGCATATATATATACATACATAAATAGATATGTATATATACACATTACATATGTGTATATATAACAATATCAATAGTATTATAATAATAAAAGACAAAGTCAGCTATTTTCACTTTATTGAAGTGTTGGGGAAGTGATGCATCAAATTGTCCCTAAACAATTTGACAGAGGAACAGAGGAAAAGGACAAATGACAAAGTGGATAATTAGCTGCTGGATAACTGAGATTTGCTTGTTAACTTACTAATAACTAATAAATCTACCTTTTTTTTTTCTTTTTGCTCTCAGTGAGACGATTTAAGCGGACACAACTCACAGCCCTTGACTGTCGACACTTGGCCCAGAGCAGAGAAGGCTCATTTTCTCTGACTCAGCCTTTAAGTCAGAGGTGGACAAGTAGAGATCTGAACCAGAGACTCTGTCCTAAAACCGAAAAAGGAAAAAGAGGTATGTTTATAGATTAAAAACTAAAAGAACATGTAAGAGAAATCTGGTTCAGTTTCACTGTGACAGGAGAAAACATCAGTTTTGATCATTCTTTCAGGGTGAAAACCTAGAATACTCTTTGCTTTTATTTGGCCTTAAAGCAAACAAACAAAGAAATAAACGAAAACTGAGTTATAGCAAAGACCTAGGTTCAGGAATTTACAGGAAAATTATTATTTAAGAAAGTGATACAAAGACTTTATGATTAGACAGTACAGCAAGCAGACAAAGCATATGCACATATTCTGTAGCAATATAAACAAATAGGTTTGCCTGGAGGATGTAAAAAACTATTTAGCATGAAGAGGGGGTGGGATACATGTTAGGGAGAAAACATCTCAAAGTTGGGATTCAGATGGTAAAATTATAAATACTAAGAATAGACTTGGTTGGGATCAGGTAATTTGTGTTAAATGGAAGGGGGCATTCTTAATCTGACCCAGATGTGGTAGAGAGTTTTCAAGGTTGAGAGTTCTTTTATTGGCATCAGGACTACTTAGCCTAAGTAACTCCATATTGGAATTCATCATAACTATAACATTAAATTATATTATTTACATTTTACAGTTATTACTCTGTCATCTCCTTTATCTGCCAGGCTATCAGATATCACCCATCCTTTCAAAATGTCCCCCCCCTTCATTTATGCAGCAACCTAATTTAGTTTAGGTTATCACCTCATAGTTAGCCTGTTGTGATAACCTCCCGACTTTTTTCAGCAGCCTTTTTTATTTCACTCTTTTGGTCTTTTCTATATGTTGGAACCACATTCATCTTCTTTTTAAAAAGTTTCATCATGTTTCATTGTTTGAGAATCATTCCTCAGACTGGCAATAATAACTTGACTCTATTCAATCATACAACTTTGATATTCTTCTAGTCTCAAACATGTGGTATAACAGAAAGATAATTTGGCTTGAATCTTTTCTATACGTTGTGATCTTGGTCAAGTCCTTTGATTATAAATTTTTTCATAATGTTGATACAGCAGTGCAGCAGAGAGAGCACTGGACTAGGAAACAGTAAGACCCGAGTTCAAATCCTGCTTCAGATACATATTTGCTTTTTGATTTTTGAGCCAGTCATTTAATCTGTTTGCCTCAGTTTCCTTATCTGTAAAATGGGAGTAACTACATTTATTTCAGGGTTATGGGGATCAAATGAGATAATATAAGCTCTTTGCTAACTTTAAAGCCCTATAAAATGCTAGCTATTATAATTAGTAAGCACTTTTTAAGTGCCTACTATATACTAGGCACAGTGCTAAGCCCTGGGGATACAAAGAAGGGCAAAAGACAATCCCTGCCTTTAAGAAGCTTCCAGTCTGATGGGGGAAGCAACATGATAACAACTATATACAGTTGACATGGATAATCTCAGAGGAAAGGTCCTGGCATTTGTACGGATCAAGAAAAACTTCTGTAGAGATAGGAGTTTAACTGGATCTAAAAGGAAGCTATAGAAGACAGGTGGCAGAGATGGGGAGGAAGAGGACTTTTTTCAGGTTTGTGTCCTCAACATGTTAAGAGAAGATCCTTTGCTCTAGCCAAGCTGCTATCTAGTATCCTTTGAATATGCTCAAATCCTTTATGCTTTCGTTTATATTGTTGTTCTGGAATGCTTTCCTTCCTGTCCGTCAGCCTGATCTTGCCCATCTTTTATAAGAACTAGTCCAAGGTCCAACTCCTTAGTGAAATTTTCCTTCAATAAGGTTTAGCTACATTCATCTTTCTCTAAATAGAAATAATTATTATCTGTGCTTTATAAGAAAAAATTTACATTTATAACATACATTAAAGTTTCAGGTACTTTTTTGTGTACATTATCTTAGAGGCTACTCTGGTGTGGTATATAGAGAGCTGAAGCCAGGAGAAGATACCAGTTCTTCCTCTGGCCCAATCTGTGTTTTTAATAGTGTGATAGGCAACTCTCTTAAGACTCCTACAGAGAATGTGCTAATTATATTGGTAGAAGAGATTTCCTTATACCAGTGAAATCATAGGTTCAACCTCAGTTCCTGTTTTCTCATTTTCATATGAATCCTATGATAATGAAACTGAGGTTCAAAGAAATTAAATGATTTATTTGTAATCTCTGAGTTGAATCCAATTGTAATTTTTTTTTCTTTTTTTTGCTGAGGCAATTGGGGTTAAGTGACTTGCCCAGGGTCACACAGCTAGGAAGCATTAAGTGTCCAGATTTGAACTCAGGTTTTCCTGACTTCAGAGCTTGTGCTGTATCCACTACGCCACTTAGTGCCCCCTCCAATTGTTTAAATTCCAAAGAATTTAAAAATTCTTTACTGTACATAATTCTTGTATTTCACCTCTCTTCTCTTAAGCTACATTAGTAATTCCTTATGGAAAAGGACTATGCTAGTACACACATATACAGAAATACACATGATACACACATGCATTTACTAAGTAGGAGAAAATATTAATTTTGACTAGAGGTACATCAGTTCTAAACCTCATTTTTCTTCAGACAGTTTTGACTGATTTGATAATTATTCTTCTTAGTATAGAGCTTTAATTTAAACATTCCCCAGATCACATTTAAAGACCATCTCTAATTGGAAGCTATTTGCCTTCCCCAGAAAGAGCAATTAAAATTTTATTGCTCTAATATTTTTTGTTTTTATAGCAGGGTAATAACAAGAAATAAAAACCCATTGCATTGAAAGAAGAAAAAAGTGTATTTTCTTACCTCTCTTCCAAGGCTGAGATTAGTTAATCTCATTGTGCAGTATATGTCATCATTTTATTCTAAAAATTTACATTATTAATATTACATATATAATTTTCCTTTTTTCTTTTTTCTGCTTTAGTCTTTTAAATTTTCCTATTTCTTTGACTTGCTCATATTTATTTCTTACAGTATAATAACATTTCACTTATTTATTTTAATTTGTTTAGTCCTTCTCTAGTTGGTAGATACTAATTCTATTTCTATGTTTCTACTACCACAAAGTTAAATTTTATGCAAAAGAGAAGAGGGCATGGGGGAGATATGTATTAAACTTTTCTTCCTTCGACCTTCTAGAGATAGTGGAATCTTTGGGATAAAGTATGAATGTTAAGTCAAAGCGTAAGGATATTTGTTATAGCAGTATAAAGAAGAGACATGGTATCTTGAAAAAATTGTAGGTTTACTAATTTTTTTTAAATGATTGAAAATTCCTTAAAAGAGATAACTCATATAGAAATCTAAGTTGTATAACTCTAATTTCATGGAGAATGCTTTAAACACAAGGCTCTAGTTGGAGGATATCTGAATGGTTGGAATTGGAAAAAAATATACACTTTAAAAAATTACTAACAGCAGTAAAGAGGAAAAAAATTCCAGTGGCCCTTGATGGTCATTACATTTTTTTTTTTTTTTTGGTGTGTGTTAATATTTGTTCTAAACAAAATCTACTTCCTCACCATGTAGTCAACAAAAACAGATTTCTACATTGGTCATGTCTGTATTCTGAGCCTGTTACCTCCCTATCATGAGCAGTTTTGAGTGTTTTGGATAGTGTTTTGAGACCCTGCTTGCTACACCAATTGTACTGTTCCTCTGGAATAAGGCAATGCCCCCCAAAGATGCAGGTGCTCCTATTGAGCCTTGCTTTCTACAGCAGGACTTATCTCACATGTCCCCAGTGTAGATGTGGTGATTAATAGAGTAAGTCTTTTTCTGGATACCCAGCTTTTGTCTAAGGAAAGGCTGGCTGGCCAGTCAGGGGGGCTGGGGAAACAACTCTGTCTTCTGCCGGAGTGCTGTGAATGGCATGTAAGACAACTGGAGTGGTTCAGGGCCAGTGGGGAAGGGGCAAGGAGAGAGACCCCAACACAGTGCAGCTGTGCCCCGTCATGTACAAGAGTTATGCTCTATCAAGAGCATGGAGGCTATTCCCCTTTGATTCCCATTCTGTGCTCAGGCTGAATCTGGCCTTTAATTTCCTCTTCTCCCCTCTCCTTTCTCTCCTGTTTTCTCAAGTGAAATATATTTCTGTATCCAACTCTTGTTTTATCATTTTCACTTCTTTGCTCCATCTGCTTTTCCTCGTTGTTGGTACAAATGTTTGGTACTTGATTGAATAGAAAATTTTTTTTAACTTTTTTTCTGCTCTATCCACCCCCTCACTCCTAAGTATTTCTCTTCTAATCTCTATTCTTTTCATAATATCAAGACATAACATAACTACTCCTAGGCCTTGTCTAATTGGACTCCCTCTTTGGTTTCTTATAATGAATGAATTTAGAGAGTCACATCAATTATTTCCCCATTTTTGAATGTAGATAGTTAATCCTTGTTTAGTCCTTTTTCATTTCTTTACCTTTTTATGTTTTTCTTCACTCCTGTGTTTGAACTTCTACACAGCTGTGGTCCTTTTCATCAGGAATCTTAGAAGTCTTATAAAGGTCTTTCTCCCCTTCCCCTCCCTTATAGCATTAAACTCAGTTTTGCTGGATAAGTAATTTTTGCCTATAAGCCTATATAGCCTTTTCTTTCTGGAATATGATATTCTAAGTTCTCTGCCTTTTGTGTGCTGGCTGCTAAGTCACATGAGATCTGATTTGCCCCTCAGTACTTAAATTCTTTCTTTCTGGATGCTTGTAGTATTTTTTTATTTGACTCAAGCTCTGGATTTTGGCTGTGATATTCCTGGGAATATTTATTTTATTCCAGTCTTTCTTTTTAATGTTTTGTTCCCAATTACATATGAAATTAATTTTTAACATTTTTTAAAAATTTGAGTCCCAAATTCTCTCCCTCCCTTTTGCCTTTCCCTTGAGCAGGCAAACAATATGATATTAATTGTATATGTCATATAAAACATTTCCATATTAGCCACATTGAAAAAAAAAACAAGGAGAATAAAGAAAGTAAGAAATGTATGTTTCATTCTGCCTTCAGAGTTCCATTTTTCTTCATAAGTCTTTTGGAATTGTTTTGGGTCTTTGTATTTTAGTCCCATTAACAAAATATAAAAAGTTTGATCTTGTTAAGTTCCTTATGATTTTTCTTTGGAGTTTACTTTTTTATGTCTCTCTTGAGTTTTGTATTTGAAAATCAGATTTTCAAATTAACTATGGTCTTTTCATCAGGAATGCTTGAAAGTCCTCTGTTTCGTCAAATTTTTTTTCCCTCTGAAGGGTTATACTGTTTTGTTGGTAGGTTATTGTCAATTGTAATCTTAGCTCCTTTGCTCTCTGAAATATGAAATATGATATTCTAAACCTTCCATTCTCTTTAATGTAGAAACTGCTAGTTTTAGTTTTATACTGACTGTGACACCACAGTATTTGAATTGTTTTTGGCTGTTTGCAGTATTATCTCCTTGACTGAGGAACTCTGGAATTTTGCTATAATATTCCTGGGAATTTTAATTTTGGGATCATTTTCAGGAGGTGATTACTAGATTCTTTCAGTTTCTGTTTTGTCTTCTGGTTGTAGGGAATGAGAGCATAGTTTTTCTTATTAATTCTTGTAAGATGACATCTAAACTCTTAAAAACATTTTAAATTATGACTTTCAGGTGGTCCAATAATTCTTTTGTCTGCCCTGGATCTGTTTTCCAGATCATTTGTTTTTCCAATGAGATATTTCACACTTTCTTCTACTTTTTCCCCTATTTAAGTTTTTTTTTTTGCTTTTTTGCTGAGGCAGTTGGGATTAGGTGACTTGCCCAGGGTCACACAACCAGGAAGTATTAAGTGTCTGAGACCAGATTTGAATGTTGTATTATTCTACAATCTTAGAGACAGACTGGAGACCTACAAGCTTTTAGTACTTCTAGAGTGGTCTGAGGACAAAGTGATTGCTACCCCGTTTGAGCTCTACAATTTCTTTTTGAGTCTGTACTTATCTGCTGGAGTCTGCCCTTATCAATTAGCGGGAAAATTTTACTGGTTCAGTGTGGCATAATTATGGGCTCCGATTTGGTCTGGGATTCTTTGCTGCCTGGAGTTCCTCTTTTCAATCTATTCTAAATGCTAAATGTGAGCACTTACTTTTAGCCTGGAGCATGAGCCACACTGCTGCTGCTATTTCTGTTAGCATTTCTCTCTCCAAACACAGTGCAGGACCCCCCCACCCAAAAATCCCACTCTCTTGGAAATTTCTCTTTAGCCCTCCTCAGGTCTGTAACCCAGAAATGAGTAATGGGTGTCAAAGTTGGCATCTGTCCCTGTTGCAGTGCCCTGCTTTGGGTCTTGTGGGGTACAGGTCAGTGTTGCCCTGGTACCGTGCTGCTACTGCACGGTGTTCCATAAGCTTCATATTGTTCGTCTGACCCTGGTGTCCAAAAGGCTTTCCCCGTCTGTCCTCTCTATGCTGAGCTTGGGAGCCCAATTGATTCACTGGACCTTTTTCTGGATTTTCGCAGTGGGATTCAGTTTGTTGTATATCATATATTTGTTTAAAAGTTTTGTGAAAAGGAGTTCCCATACCACTTTTATAATTTTTCCATCTTGGCTTCACCTCTACCTTTCCATTACATCTCTTTTGATATTTAACAAAGAGCTAGTGTACTTTTATGAACCCTAGTAATTAGAAGACCTTTTAAGACATGATTTTCTTACAACAGAAATAAGTCAAAAGGGACTTAGGTCTTGGCTTAGCATGGGTCAATGTATGTGTCTCTAAATCTATGAATGTGACTGAATATATATTTTACATTCTTTTTTTTCCTTCAGCATTCAAGTGCTCAGTTTGCATCATGTTATTCAATATTTATTTAAATATTCCTTAGTATGTTAGCAGTATATTGTACCAAACAACATATAGCAGTGCCCAATGAATATTGATTCTTCCTTCATGTATAACTTAAGTGTCTCCTCCGTATCTTCAGGATCTAGGAGAGAATCTAGCACATAAACATTTTATTGACTATTTGACTGACTTAAAAAATGGTTATTCATTGATTGACTAGATCTGCTTGCATCTCAGAATATGTCCACCTGTACCTAAAGTCCATATCCTTGTACCATATAAATGGCATATGGATTTGTTTTCCATAGTCAGTCATTTCTAATCTATCCTCTCCATTAATATGTAAAATTAGTAATTAATTTGTGTAGGTAAAGAGTACTAAATGTCTGTAGATGTTCTAGAAATGGAGTGATAGTCATTCATTTAGTTTCTTTTTTTCCTTGGTTTCTCCATGCAGCACAGGGATTTCCAAGACGAGTGACTGATTTCTTTCCAGTTAGTCAACGATCATGCACTAGTAACATGGCGGAAAGGAGCTCCACTGATGAAAATAATGCTGCTGCTGCTGAAGTGGCCTTTGCTTGTGCTTTGCCACAAGAACGTGAAAGGGAATCTAAAGTAACCCCTTTGAAATCTGTTGTGACTTCTAGGAAGCGAAGTCTTTCCTTTGACCAGAAAGGAAACCATGTCTCAGGAAGAGAGCAGTGTGGTGGTGTGGCGAAGAAAAACCTCAAGGACCAATCCACAGCTCTTGGGGAAATGAAATGGGAAATGAATTGTTTATTCCAGGTCCCAATAGATTCTGGACAAATTAAGCAGGAAAATGAGGAAAATGGCCCCGAACCTGACCCTTATTATGGGCTTCTTGGAAACTTGCCCTGTCAAGAGCCTCAGAGCCACATTTGTAGTCTCCCCAGTGAAGTCCTGAGGCACATCTTTGGTTTCATTCCTATGGATGATCTCTATAAGAGCCTGAGCCTAGTATGCCACCTTTGGAGAGAGATTATCAATGACCCCTTGGTAAGTTCTTGGTGACTTGAAACTGTGTTTATCTTAAAAAAGCACACAATAGAATCTCACCAGAAAATTCTTTCTCCATTGGTTGCTTTTCAGGGAGGACCCTTAAATCTCAAATTTATGCTTTTCTTTTTTATTATTGGAGTGGCTTG
Source organism: Myrmecobius fasciatus (assembly GCA_023553655.1). Lineage (NCBI taxonomy): Eukaryota > Metazoa > Chordata > Mammalia > Dasyuromorphia > Myrmecobiidae > Myrmecobius > Myrmecobius fasciatus. The sequence continues at coordinate 63,234 of JAJPUD010001120.1, read as the reverse complement.
GTCCTATTTGGGGGCTTTTTTTTTTTTTAAAGCTTTTTATTTGTATAACATATGTATGGGTAGTTCCCCAGCATTGATCTTTACAAAGCTTTCCATTACAAATTTTACCCCCACTCTCCTTCCTTCCCCTAGATGGCAGGAAGTCCACTACATGTTAATAATGTTGAAATACTTGACAAGTTGTGCAAGAAAAATCCTATCTACAAGGAAAAAAAAGAAAATCAGAGAAAGGAAACACAATGCAAGCAAACCTCAGTAGAGAGCATGAAAATGTTACGTTGTGGTCCATATTTCATATCCCTCTTTCTGGGTGTATATGGTCTTTTTCAGTGAACAATTGGATTGGGGGCTATTTCTTGAGATGAATGCCAGGGAGGGCAACCCATACTCTCCATAAAAGTTTTGTAGATAATAATGTATGATTCAGCATATCAGTTTTAAACAATTGATCGTGACTAATATGGAATTTCTTACATTAGTATTAGATTTCTGTCTTGTGACTTTGTATTCTGTTCTAATAACTTGATTGACTTTGCCTGCCTTCTGACAAAGGCTTATAGGATATTTTGCTGAATTTATCTGTCTTGCATGCTAGCTTATAGGGATACAAGATGAGTAAAAGTGAACTTGATGAAATTGTTTCAAAGTACAAAGGATTTGAGGGAAATTAGTTTAGCTTTAAGACTCTTGAAGAAATAGGACTTTTGTCATCTTTGCATTTTTGTCTTTTTGGAGTTTTTTCTGGCTCAGAATAATGCATTATTTTTATTATGTTTTCTTGATTCCCTAAATCTGGTACTTCTTTCAATTGATGTGAATTATTTAATTATCAAGAAAGAAATTTCTTTTTTCATTCAGCTCTGACCACTTTTTGAGGGGATGTCTGTGCTTTTCACTTACCTCTTAAAATATAGCCTAGAACTAACACTTTCCATCTTCTGATAGGTATTTTCATGGATGAAAATAACAAAACTACACTTGGCTAATGTGGAAATAAATTTTGCATATATTCATATGTTTAATGGTTATCATATTTCTTCTGAATGGGTAGGGAAGGCAGTGGAGAAAGGGAGAGAATTTGGAACCAAAAATAAAAATACAATAAAAAAAGAAAAATAACAATGCCTTGTTTCATAATGTTTTTGCTTTCAGAAACTTTCATGTTTCATTTTATCTTTGTTGGTAGTCCCAGAAGCCTTAGGTTAATTTCTCCATTTTACAAATGAGAAAACTGAGGTAATGAGAACTCAATGAAGATTATGCAAGAATACCAGACTTAGAATTAGGACTTCTGACTATTTAGTAATAGGGAAGTCATTCTCTACTTGTGGTTTAAATTGTAGGTTATCTTATTGATATTCCCTAGCTCTCTTGTTATCTTTAAATTCCTTATCTCACAGTTTATTCCTTGGAAAAAATTGTACCATCGTTACTTGATGAATGAAGCACAAGCTGTCAGTGAAGTGGAAAATATTCTTTTGAACTATGCCATATCAAAGGAGGAGAACCTGTGTATGCTGAACCTGATAAGGTGAGTTACTTAGCTATGTCAGGGGAAAATGTGATCTTGGACTAGTCTATTCTACAAAGTTAAACCAACAAAATGCAGAAAATCTTAAAACTGTACTCCCTTCTTCTATCCCCTTTCTTTTAGGCTATATATTACAAAATATATTGGGAGAGTACTTTAATCTGAAATCCTTTTCAGAATTACATGACTAAAAAAAACTTGCCATTACTTAGTCATTGTCCTATTCAGAAGAACTTTTGGAGGGCCACCTTTAATCTTTCTAATCCATTTCTAAAACTAAGTCAAAATTCATAAAGATTCTCTGTTTACTCTGAAGATAGAATTAGGGTAGTGATTTCTAAGAGGGACTTTTGCTTAATTCACTGAAGAATAGTACCCTTTTCTGTATGACTAGATTAGGGTAATGATCAAACTAATGAAATGAAGAAGTCTTCAATTCTAGTCAGAGTATCTCTTTAGTTCACTTCTGTGCAGAATGAAAGTAGAATACTTCTGAGAGATTGATTAAAGAGGGTTTCAGGAAAATGATTGTCTAGGATGTCAAAAGTTGTGACGATTGTTCTGTTTATGGAAACAAAATGTTGAGAACTTTCATCTAAGCTCTGTAAATATGCTTCATCTTATTGTAGAATTTTGTTTCTGAATACTGTTACAACTTCAAAATGCCTTTTATGAGAGGATTTGTAAGAGTAGATTAGATTTCTGAACCTTTGACTCTTTCTAAGCAGAAGTGCTTAGAATTACACTATTTATAATTTATTTATGATCCTCTCTTTTATTAACTTTTTTTTTTTACTGTCCTACAGATACACAGTTGGTACCAAATATGTTCAGCATGTCAATCTTGAGGAGGCGAGGTGTTGCCTGAAAGATCATCCTCTCTTTCCTCAGGCAGAGGCGTGCCTTTGTCAAAAGATGCTTGATTTGTATAGTGCTCCTGGGGTATGTAAAGGGACTTTGGGGAGTTATAGGCAAAGGTGACATTGCTTTCTCTGAAAGAGAAGAATATCTGTTGGGGAATGAGTTCTGTTTAAAACTACTTTGTGTTTTTATAGAATCTTGCTTTCCCTTTATTTGATAATTTTTTGATACTGTAATCTAAAGTTGGTTTTCTCTGTGCCCCAGTAAAGCAATGTGAGATCACAGAATTATAGTACTTTAGACCTGAACTCTAAAAGACTCTTTACTAGTATCCTAATCTAATGCCATAATCCCTTTTGTGGCACTTCTGATAGCTATTCATCTAACTTTTTACTTGAATCCTTAATTCTGTAGTGATAAAGAAAACATTGCATTATGGGGCAGTCTTTAATTGTAGGACAGCTTCAGTTATTTGGAAGATCTAAGTTTCAGTTTTGCTACTTGGCTCTGAAGATTTTGAGGGTGACATTTGTATTTTGAGAGGGATGAAGCCCATCAGTAGAAAATATATTGTCTTTGGGTCGAGTTGGGAGAAGATCATTCAATTTCTAGTTTTCTTTTGTTCAGCCATTTCAGTTGTGTCCAACTCTTTGTGACCCCATTTGGGCTTTTCTTGACAAAGATGCTGGAGTGGTTTGCCATTTCCTTCTTCAGCTCATTTTACAGATGAGGAACTTGTCAATCTCTAGTATCCAGAGTTAATGGACTTGGTTGCCAGTTTACAGATAGTCTATCTTCTGTGTGATATTGGGTAAGTTATTTAACCTTTCTTGGCCTGTAAAATGAGAGGGTTGGACTACATAAACTCTAGATATAAACTCTAGAAGAACTAGATGATTCCTTCTAATTCTAAAACACTTAGTGTTATGAGTTTTCTATAAATTAAATTATTTGCCCTTGGCCACACAGTGAATGTCAACAGACCCTTAGCATGTTTACTTCTGATGCTGTGGTTCTCTCATTTGGATTAAACATTTATTCTCAAGTGTAATGGTGAAATGTGCATGTAACCCTATAACACAACTAGTCAGAGTAGAATAAGCCGCCACTTAATTGGTTGTATTCTGTTATTTATGAAAGAAATTGTTGATGATACCCATGGTTAGGTCAGGGAGTATATTCTTTAGCAGAGAAGACAATTGATCAGTGTTTACACAAAATATTTGCTTTACAATGAGTTGGTTGCTGTCTCTGCAAATGTTCATTTTTTGTTTAAAAAGAACCTTAATTTAAAAATGTTAATAGGGTGTGTGTGTGTGTGTGTGTGTGTGTGTGTGTGTGTGTGTTATTCTCTTACTAAACAATAGGAGGGAACATGCTTTAACTTAAATTTCTCTTAGTTTTTGGCATACAATAATATATTAATAAATTTTTTATTTTAATTTGTTGAATGTTGCCTTCATATTGAAGAGCATAGGATTTAATGTGGCAGGATAATTGATCTTAACTTTCACGTAAGGTAGCCAAATGGTGTAGTGGAGAAAATGCTGGTTCTGGAGTTAGGAAGATATGAGTTCAGATTTGGCCTCGGAAACTTCCTAGCTATGTGGCCCTGGGAAGGTCACTTAATCTCTTTTTACTTCAGTTTCCTCAACTGTAGAATGGATATAATAACAGCACTTACCTTGTAGTGTTGTGAGGGTCAAGTGAGATAATATTTGTAAAGCATGGGGCACAGTGTGAATGAGGCAAACCAGTACTGTAGAATGCTTATTCCTTTTCCTTCCCTCTTCCCATGTTGCCTGAACCCATAAGTTTGTTGAAGGCAAAGATTTTTCTCCCCAGTGCCTGGCTTAGAAGGCTCTTAAATGCTTGTGGAAATGAATTGGGCACAAACTCTTCATAACCCCATTTTGGGGTTTTATTGACAGATAGTGGAGTGGTTTGTTAACTCCTTCAGATTACTCATGAGAAAACTGAGGCAACTTGCCTCACACAGTTGGCAAGTCTGAGGCTGGATTTGAACTCTGGCACTCAATCCAGTGCACCCATGGCTGCCTCTACTGTGTGGGTGACTGTTGATTTGGCTGTACTAGACTGGTCTCTTATCTGAAGGCCCCAAAGTTCTGCCCCTGAAATATAGTAACCAGTGAATTAATGTTTTCTAGAGACATAAAACCATGAAAGCAGCCATCCATTGTACCACTAAGGTTCGACTCTAAGAAGAGAAGGTCAGAGCTGAAAACTGTTGCTGAACTGAACACCCATTTCTTTCATGGCTGGGTTGAGCATAGGCCCATCTTTCACACAGTTTGTAAAACTGGTTGGCAGCTGGTGGGTAACACACCAACCTAGTACTACTTTAAGGTGTAGGTTGACTCACTTGGCTTTCATTAAATGCAACATGTATCTTCTTTTTCCTTTCTTGTTCTCTCTTCCACAGGGGATCAGTGTATGGGCCTTAATAGCGATGATCATACTTCTCTCCAGCAGTATGAGTGACATTCAGAGGCTGATAACCTGTTTCAAGAGGCCCGCTTCCCCTGTGACCATATTAGATATCACGGAGACTCTGTACTGTATGGCGGTACTGCTGCATGCCATGAGAGAGAAGGGGATTAAGATTAGCAACAGGTGAAAAACAAATGGGGGAGAAAGGGAAAGGAGGGAGGAATTAAATTTTTAAGCTGAGAGAACCAAGTTTGTATATTTGAAATTTTTCAGCTTTGTTTTTCATTTAATGGGGATGGAGTTAGAACATCAGATTTCTAGGGAAATTTTATGATTTTTCTTTTGACTGTGGTATACTATACCAATACTGGATATTGACCCAAAGAATGAAGTACAAATTCTAGTTCTAACTTTTGTTTTGTGACTTTGCCAGATCTCTCTTAGGTCATACATCTGTAAATGGAAAAACGGTATTTTTTCCTGCCGCAAGATCATTACATGTCTTTTTCTTATTTTCATTTTTTCTCTATCTACTGTCTCATATTTTGTATCTTCAGATATGCTTAGCTCTGCCTAAAATCTTCGCTTGATTATACTATCTTCTTAAACTGCCCTCTTGTATTTGTAATCTCTATTACCCTTTTACTGTCAGACTTCTGGGAGAAAATTATTGCCCTTTTTTCTTACTCTCTACTCATTTCCTAAAATTTACAATTTTTAAAATGAGTTTATCATACACAAATGTGGACATTTTAGTACTGCCATATTTGAGATTTAACAAAAGGGTATAAATTGAGGCAGATCTCTGTACTAGATAGCATTTATTAATAAGGTCATGCTATCTATCAGTAAATGGGTCAGTGGATTACTTTCATTGTAGGTTTTGGGGAGTGTAGAACAGGGTAGATGGCATCATAGGATTAAAAGCAACATAATTGGGTACAGAACTGAGGTTTAGGAAACAATATGATTATTTGAACATTTGGTATTGGAGGCTAACAATGACCTCTTTTCTCTCATGAGACCAAGAAATGCTATTTGTTTGAGTATAGGGACCTAATCCTAAAATACAAGCTAGACATTTTTTTTTTTTTAAGAAAATATCTGACTGTGGAAGGGTTTTTTTTTTTAAATTTCAATAGTATTTTGTTTCAACATATGTGAAGATAGTTTTCAGCATTCATTTTTGTAAGATTTTGAATTCCAACTTTTTTCTCCTCTCTTACCTCGCCCTTCCCCAAGACAGAAAGCAAACTGATACAGGTTATACATGTACAATAATTTTAAACATATTTCCATAGTAGTCATGTTGTAAAAGGAAAATTTGAACAAAAGGAAAAAAAAACATGAGAAAAAAACAAACAAAAGAAAAGATGAAAATACTGTGCTTTGATCCACATTCAGTTTCCATAGTTCTCTCTCTGGATGAGGATGGTATTTTCTATCCCAAGTCTATTAGAATTGTCTTAGATCATTGTATTTCTATTGTTGAGAAGAGCTAAGTTTATCATAGCTGATCATCATATTATCTTGTTGTTGCTGTGTACTATGTTTTCTTGGTTCTGCTCATTTCAGAAATCAGCCTGCTCATTTCTTAATAGAGCAATAATATTCCATTACGTTTATATGCCATAATTGATGGGTTTCCCCTCAATTTCCAATTCCTTGCCATCACAGAAAGAGTTGCTACAAACATTTTTGCACATGTGGGTCCTTTTTCCTTTTTTACAATCTCTTTGGGATACAGAACCAGTAGTGACACAGCTGGATCAAAAGATACACACAGTTTGATAATCCTTTGGGCTAGAGTTCCAAATTATTTTCCAGAATGGCTGGATTACTTCACAATTTCACCAACAATGTATTAGTGTCCCGGTTTTTCCACATTCCCTCCAATATTTATCATTACCTTTTCTTGTCATCTTAGCCAATCTGATAGATATGAGGTGGTACCTCAGAGTTGTTTTAATTTGCATTATTCTAATCAAGTGATTTAAAGCATTTTCTCTATAAATAGCTTTAATTTCCCCATCAGAAGATCTCTATCTATTTGAGAAATGAGACTTTTATCAGAAATACTGGCTGTAAAAAGTTTGCAGCTTTCTGCTTCTGTTCTAATCTTGGCTACATTGGTTTTGTTTGTGCAAAACCTTTTTAATTGAATGTAATCAGAATTATCTATTTTGTATTTCATAATCAAATCAGATATCTTTGAAGGAGAGTTTTATTGATGGCTTTTTATTTTTTATTTATTTATTTATTTTATTTATTTATTTTTTTATTTGCATAACATATGTGTGGGTAATTCTTCAACAATAACCCTTACATAGCTTTCCGTTACAAATTTTTCCCCCAACTCCCCACCCCTCCCCTAGATGGCAGGATATCCACTACATGTTAATTATGTTAAAATATTGGCAAATCGAATATATGTATACATATTTCCAAACTTGTCATTGTTGTGCAAGAAAAATCTTGTCTACACAAACGATATATCAGATAAAGGAAACACAATGTAAGCAAACATCAATCAAGGAGTATGAGAATGTTATGTTGTGGTCCACATTTCGCATCCCTCTCTCTGGGTGTATATGGCTTTCTTCAGTGAACAATTGGAGGTGGTTTGAAACATTTCATTGTTGAAGAGAGCCATGTCCATCAGAATTGATCGTCATATAGCACTGTTGTTGCCGTGTATAATGATCTCCTGGTTCTGCTGATTTCACTCAGCATCAGTTCATGTAAGTCTCTCCAGGCCTCTCTGAAATCATCTTGCTGGTCATTTCTTACAGAACAATAATATTCCATAACATTCATATACCATAATTTATTCAGCCATTCTCCAATTGAAGGGCATCTATTCAATTTCCAGTTTCTTGCCACTACAAAAAGGGCTGCCACAAACATTCTTGCACATGTGGGGCCTTTTCCTTCCTTTATGATTTCTTTGGGATATAAGCCCAATAGAAATGCTGCTGGGTCAAAGGGTATGCACAGTTTGATAACTTTTTGAGCATAGCTCCAAATCGTTCTCCAGAATGGCTGTATCTGTTCACAGCTCCACCAACAATGCATCAGTGTCCCAGCCCTCCCACATCCCCTCCAACATTCATCATTAACTTTTCCTGTCATTTTAGCCAATCTGACAGGTGTGAAGTGGTATATTGATGGCTTTTTAAAACATTATTGAAGTTTTTTATTTTCAAAACATATGCAGGGATAATTTTTTCAACATTGACCCTTGAAAATCCTTGTGTTCCAACTTTTCCTCCCCTTCCCCCAACCCTCTCCCCTAGATAGCATGTAATCCAATATATGTTAAACATGGTAGAAATATATGTTAAATCTAATATATGCATACATATTTATACAGTTATCTTGTTGTACAAGAAAAATCAAATCAAAAATGAGAAAGAAAATAAAATTCAATCAAACCACAATAAAAAGAGTGAAAATGCTATGTTGTAATCTATCCTCATTTCCCATAGTCCTCTTTCTGGGTGTAGAGGGCTCTCATCATCACAAGAACATTTTGACAGGCCTGAATCATTTCATTGTTGAAAAGAACTCCGTGATGGTTTTTTTAGGGGGGTTCTTCTTTTACTATCTACTAATTACAGTTCCTTTTTTAGAACCACCTCCTCCATTTAACCAAATAAGCATAGTCAATTAAAATAAGTCAGTGCATTTTTGTCTGAAAATGTTACATTCTTTTTTTTTAAACAAAAAATTTAAAAGAAACTTCTCTTCCTCCTGTCTTCATTCCTTTACAGCTAACCTCTTCCCTCCATCCTCTTTTGAGAAAGCAAAAAACATAAAGTGAAATCTTTTAACATAAATGCAGTCAAGCAAAAAATCTGTATTAGTCAGTAAGCATTCAAATAAGGGCCTATGTTAGGGCATAACAACGAAAAGAACCTGCCCTCAAAAAAATTTAAATTCTATAATGGGAAACAACAACAGACACGTATATTTAACGTTAGGGAAAGGAGCTGTATCTATGATTTCTTTATTATGGGGAACTCCTGGATGAGGAAGCCTTTATCAGTGCAGGTCATCATCTCTCTACTATGTGTCTTAGGGAGTTGCCTGGAGCACCATCTTCAAGGAGCCAGCTTGTTTCAGAAGCATATTTGAACTCTGGTCTTCTTGCCCCTGGGGTCAGGAATTTATATCATTTGCCTTTTACATACATAACTACACAAAGTAAATAAGAGATAATATGTGTATGTTTGTAATACTCTCACCTGGAAGTCAAGCTTCTTGGAAAGTGAAACATTTGATCTGAGTTTTGAAAGGAGACTAAGGAACTTGTAAAAGACAGTAAATCATCGAATGTTAAGTTAATCAGCTCCTCTGTGGTAGGCCCTAGGGATATGTTGGGTACTAGTTGCTAATGATATAGTGTTGAGAATGAAATGGGCCCTCCTCCAGGAGCTTGCTGAGCAAGGCCTGCCTGCCATTTGGGGACAGCCTGGGCTGTGGAGAGCGCAATGTCGTGTGCCAAGGATCGAAGGCCAGTTTGGCTGGAGGAAGAAGAGAGTGCACAGTACCTAGGAGTGCTTCATTGCAGTGCTTGAAGTGATGGAGAGGTGGGCCTTTCTTCCTGGGGGTGATAGGCCCTGGAGTATTTTGATTGGGGGAGTGTTCCCTCATGTGGAGGTTGCACTGGAAACAAAATAACTTGAGGCAAGGAGAAACATCCTGATGAGAGGTGATGCTGCAGAGAGAAGGGAAAGTTTGAGTGATGTTGTAGAGTGGAGATTTATAAGATTTGAGAAATAACTGACTATGGAAATTGAGGCAGTACATCAGGAGTCAGAGGCAGAATTGAAGTCTGGGTAACCAGAAGGATGAGGGGGGTTATTTTTCCTTCAGTGATGGTGTTTTTAACAAATATAGGAATGTTTAGAAGGGAGTGAATTTTTTGGGAAAAGATAAGTTCTCTTTTGGACATGATTGAGTTTGAGATACCTATGGTCTGTCCAATTGAAAGTCCCATAGATCCTTTCTGAGGTGAGGCTACAACTTGGGAAAGAAAACAGTATTGGCACAAATCTGGGAGTCCAAATAGAGACGTGAACTGTTAAGGTCATTCAGAATGTAAAGGCAAAAAGGGAACAGGATAGGATTTTAGGAGCACACTCTCAGGAACAGACTCAGTATGGCTGATAATCTAGCAAGGGAGACTTTTTTCTCTCCCTCATCCTTACTATTCTTTTGTGGGGTGACTTAGAATTTCAGAGGGGAAAGCTCCAGTAGTCTCTGCACCAGGTCCCTTCCTTTCCCTCTAGAGTTTGTGCTATACTTAATTGTGTGCTATCTCACCAGTAGAATGTTAACTCGCTGAAGTTCTGGGGCAAGTTTCATTGTTACCTTTGTACTTTCAATATTTGATAAGAGTGGCTTGCCAACAGGTAAATACTTAGTAAATTGCTGTGAGTTGAATTGAGGAAAGTGGTTTGTAGATTTTAAAGTACTTTATAAATGGGAGTGCTTATAATTTTTATAACTGAATTCTTAGGAGTTTAGAGTAGTGACACTCTTCAATTTCCCCCCCTTTTTTGGGGAGGCAGATGGGGTTAAGTGACTTGCCCAGGATCACACATCTGTAAATATTAAGTGTTTGAGACCAGATTTAAACTTGGGTCCTCCTGCCTCTAAGGTCAGCTTATCTACTGCACCATCTAGCTGCCCCAAAGTTATCCCTTTTTCAGTTCACATAATAATAACTACAAATGTGAAAACATTCCTAGATTTCAGTTAAAGCTTTATCAAGTGTCTACTATATGCAAGGCCCAAATTTAGATGCTATTATTTTTTTTTTAATGGTAAAATAGGGGCAGCTAGGTAGCACAGTGGATAGAGCACCAGCCCTGAAGTCAGGAGGACCTGAGTTCAAATCTGACCTCAGACATTTAACACTTCCTAGCTGTGTGACCCTGGGCAGGTCATTTAACCCCAATTGCCTCAGCAAAAAAAAAAAATAATAATTATAAAATAAAGTAAAAATAGGAAAATAATAGTTTCTGCCCTCAAAGATTTTAGGGGGGGGATAGGAAGATGGGAGGCAGGATTACAATATATGTACAGATAAATTTAGTCTGTTGTTTTGTCTGCTGGACCAAGGAGAATATTTAAGAAAATTTGGAGGAAGAGGTAAGGATTTGTGGTGAAGGAAACTGAATCTAGATGGAAAAGATGATTTCCACTGACTGAAAAGAGTAGGCAGGTACACTTCCATATTTTGTGATTGGAGAGGAAGGGTATGTGTGAATGGGGTTGATGGCCTCTGAATGCACAGAACTGGAATTTGGAAGTTGAGGTTGGGAGACAGTTTATAATTCATTTTGGACTAGATTTCATTTCTAAATATCTACTACATGAGATGTAGGTACATTTTAAGATCCATTGAGGTAAGAGAATTGGATGAGACGCTTTTTTGTATCCAATTTCTTCTCTAACATAGGTCCTTATAACCTTTGCCTGTTTAGACTATAGCAATATTGACAGTAGCCTCTTAAATGACATCTGTGCCTTCATTCCACTCCACTCTATCCTTCCCACATTTATCAAAACACTTTTTTTACTTAAATTTAAAGTTAAGGTTAAAGATAAGACCATGTTATTTACCTGCTCAAAAACTGTTAATGTCTCCCCATTGCCTATAGAGGAAAATCTAAATACCTTCTCTGACTTTTGAAATCCATCCCATCAATCCTCTGCTCATCTATGTCTTTCTCTAATTGAACATATCTTCTTTTTTTTTTTTTTTTTTTTTTTTTAAATTAGGATTCATTACAACATCTCCTGTTGCCTATACCTTCAAGAGAATTCAAGATTTCAGGCTCTTGGGGTCAAAGAGGAAACCTCTACTATGCAAGGGTAAATATTTTTTTCATAGTAGAAGGATTTTAATGTCATTGTATGTTCACAAGCCCCCTGCCTATCTGCTCGTGTGTGTGTGTGTGTGTGTGTGTGTGTGTATGTGTAGAATCTGTATATATTATTATTTTCAAATCCTTCCTTTTTTAGTTTTTCTCTGTTGATTTCAGGAAGAAAGTGATCATTCAATTAACACATGAACAGAAAAAAATCCTGAACCACGAGATCAAACCTCTTCAAGTGGTGAAAATTATGGCTTTTGCAGGTTAGAGAATTTGCTTTCTAATATTCCCTTTCTTTCTGACCTACCCATGCTTTCCAAGTTTAGGTATGCAGGCATGTGTATATTCTGTGCTTCTCTCTTTTGTGTGGAAGACAGAGATTTGTGTGAATGGATTTGTAATTCTTATACAGCCCCCATTGTCAGTTGTGGGATGGGGGGGGGTCAGTATTTAAGAGTGATCTGCTCTCCATTTCATTTTTGGTTTCCAGTCCTAATGACTTGGAGTAAGTTAGCACTGACAGAAGTCTGATTCTTCTGGTACAATGATATTCACAGAAATCAAATTTATAAAAGTAGATGAGCAATTATTTACCCTTTTTAATATTACATTTTCAGTTTTTTTGTCCACTTGCTATTTTTTCTTTGTCTATCCCTTTCCATTTTTTTGAATGTTTGTTTTTACTTTGTCAGATAACAAGTTTGTAATTCCTGATTTTTTTGTTGCTTTGTCAACTTTTTAAAATTTTCTTCACTCCCTGGTTTTATCTTGTCTATGTCTTTGTTTTTTAAATGTGTTTTTTATAAGCATCATGTTTTGTCAGATTTTGTTTTCTTATCCAATCTGTCACTCTTTTTCATTTTATTGGATTGTTTAATCCATTAACATTTTTTTCCCATCCAAGGTTTTTTTTTTCTTCTGCTGTAAGTATAGTACTATGTTTCTTCAGTTACTTTATTTCTTCTTGGCTCTTTTTCTCCTGATTTCCTTCTTGTTTGTAACCCCTTTTCCTTTAGAGTTGCTAATTAGTTTCTTTTTCTCTCTTGCTTTTATCTGTTTATGTAATTTTTCCTCACTTTTTTCCTTTTAGTCAAGTAGATTTCTCCTATACTCTCCTCCTCTTCAACTTGATCTGTTTGTTTTTTTAATTTCTTTTTTTTTGTGCTTCTTTCCAAAAAGAATTTTTCTTATTCTTCATTATCTATCCTCTTTTTCTACCTACTTTAGACTCTCATTCTCTGATTCGTGACCCCTATAATAATTTGGTCTCTCTCTATTCTCTGTATTCCTCATGTAATCAGAATGGCCAAAGTAGCAATTGCTAGCTCTTATCTCTAAGTAGTTTTGCCCCTGTTACATAGAGCTGTCCCCATGGTCCCCCTTTCCCATTGTCCCTCACCCTTAAAACAGTGCCGATTATTGGAGGGGTCAGAAAGGAGACTTGCCCTATGGTAGACATTGCCTTTCATCCATCACATAATTATGCAGCCCACTGCTCATCTCTATCCTCTGCCAGTTACTTTTTTTCCTCCCTTTGCCTCAAAACCTCTTAGTCTATGCTTTCCCACTCTTTAAGGTGCCAGTGACCCAAGGAAGAATGGACTTTTCAAGCATCAAATCTCCCTAGACCACACCCAGTACAAGGTTCCCATTTCCTTTCACTGACTTTTTTTTTTTTTTTTTTTTTTTAACCCATAAGAGCATTCATTAGTAAAACAAGATGGAACATCTTGTTTTTGGAACATCCAGAAGGCCAGTGTACTTGGACAAAAAATTATGTATTAGGGAGTAAGATATAAAAAACTTGTGGGGGTGGGGGGGTTATAAAGAGTTTTCAATCTTAGAGTATTTTGTGTTTGCTCCTGGAGGCTCCTGGAGGGTGACATAATCAGACCTACATTGTAGGAACATCACTTTAGTGGCTGAATGGAGCATGTCTTGAAATAAGGAGAGCCAGAAGGCAGATCCACCATCTGGCTCTTGCTACGATCCAAGCAGGCATGAGGAGTCAGATGACTTTGGAAACAGCTTGGAAAGATAGGGAGCAGTATGTAATGGCTCCTGGATTAATGTAGATGGTGTTAACTTTACTAAAAAGGTAGGAAGGGAGAAAGGTTTGTGGGGAGAATGAGTTCTGTTTTAAACATAAGTTTAAGATGTCTCCTGAACATCCACTTTGAGATACCTGAAAGGCAGTTGGACATATGAGATGGAAAGTAAGCTGTGAAATTCAGGCCACATAGTAGATTTGAAAATCATCAGCAGAGAGATGGTACTTCAGTCCATGGGATGAGATAGATCACCAAGTGAAATAGCAGAAAAGAAGAGGGTCTGGGACAGAATCCTGAGGGGCACATGGTGAGAGTGATCTTGAGAAGGATTCAGCAGTGAAGACAGAAAAGGAATAATCAAAGAAAGAGAGAGTTCATGGCAAAGTGCCTCAGTTTTCACTGCAAAACATGATGCAGGATTCTCAGTTGAAAAAGTGGAGGGAGGGGGACGATTATGTTTGAGGAGGAATGCAGGAATGTGTTGTGCTAAGTCTGCCATTGAGAGAAACTGAAACACAAAAGTCTGAGATAATCTAGTGGCAAAGCTGGCAGTTATCACCTCAGTGATCAAAGACACCCCCTTGCAGTTAGAGCAGTCTCAGTCTCAGTTGTGTGCATTGTCTCTTTTCTAGTTTCTTGGAAACATTTCTGCCAAGGCTTATATAAAATAAAACAAATCCAAAGCTAAACCTAGAAATTGGTTGTAGTGATTACTGCTATGATGACTAAAACTCTTAACCTTTAATTAGCTAATAATCAATTTCACAATTTACCCTTTCATTCTTAATTGTGTTTTATATTTGTAGTTTGAAAAACACATTTACCCTTCTCTCTTTTTTTTTTTTTTTTTTTTTTTTTGCTGAGGCAGTTGAGGTTAAGTGACTTGCCCAGGGTCACAGAGCTAGGGAATGTTAAGTGTCTGAGACCAGATTTGAACACAGGTCCTCCTGACTTCAGGGCTGGTGCTCTATCCACTGCCCCACCTAGCTGCCCCACTGCCCCACCTAGCTGCCCCTACCCTTCTCTTTTTCAAAATGTACTTTTTCAGTTTTAGTAAAAGTCCTTTCAGTTCCATATTTTACTGAGTATTTGGGATTTGTGGTTTGATTAATATTTCAGTTTTGGAAAATTTGACTTTTAGCAAGGTCAGGAATCCTTGTTTCATATTTATACCAATAATAGTTTCCAGTCAAAGCCAGCAAAATAGCCATTACAAGTAGTAATGTCAGAAACTATGTGTGAGAAGGGCAGACACCTCTCATTTTCCTAAAAATGGACAAAATGATCAGTAAAAACTTTTATTTATAGGTAATGGAGGGCTTGGATTTGTCAGGACTTAGTGGTAAGGTCTTTTGGGGCTGCAGTAGTCATATTTTTGTGAATTGGTTTGTATAATTTTGTTTAATAGAAGAAGTAATTACTAACAGACTGAAATGGGAGAGAAGACATTAGGGAGAGAAGACAAAAGGCTTAAGGAGGGGCAGCTAGGTGGCACAGTGGGTAGAGCACCAGCCCTGAAGTCAGGAAGACCTGAGTTCAAATCTGGTCTCAGACACTTAACATTCCCTAGCTGTGTGACCCTAGGCAAGTCACTTAATCTCAATTGCCAAAGCAAAAAAAACCAAAAAAACAAAAAAAAAGACTTAAGGAGACATATCTGTCTATATTGAAGTCTTCAAAAAGAAGTGAAACAGGGGCAGCTAGGTGGTACAATGGATAGAGCACCCTGAAGTCAGGAGGACCTGAGTTCAAATCTGGTCTCAGATACAACATTCCCTAGCTGTGTGACCCTGAGCAAGTCACTTAACCCTAATTGGCTCAGCAAAAAAAAAAAAAAAAAGTGACAGAAGCCATAATACCACCTGTTCCAGCATTTTGATAACATACTACATTATTGGGATTACAAAAAAAGAACCTTCAGGGCACCAACTGACATAAGTTAAAACAAATGTGTGGTAACCCTAATAGTAAGGAAGTGGAAAAGGGGGTGGAAAAGAAGGTTGACTATCTGAAGCTCAAGTATTTCACCTATGGGAAGCACTATTGGCTCTTATATTTGGAGACTTCATGGCCTCATTGATGAAGTTGCAGGTGATGTTGACTGTCTCCTTGGCAAATCTGGTATAGGAAAGGCTAAGAGGAGGTCATTTACATACTGGGTCAAAGTGGAACCTTTTAAGTAAGGGAAGTTAGATCTTTTTGTAATGACTGGGGAAGAAGATGGAGCTTTCTGTAAACTCTTAAAGAATCCAGGTCCACTGTGTATTTTCACAGATGAAGGCCCACAGGAAATCTGAGCTGATGGGGTACTAAAGAAGGTATAACAAAAATCTGTTGTAGCAAACAGGTAGCCTCACAAGACATAGAGGACACAGTAACAGCCAGAGTAGGCATAGGTATGAGATAGGAATTCACAACACATAAATCCCAAACAAAGTGATAAACAGTGTGCCATGTAGGCCTGGATTTGGTTCTTTACAGTTAGAATGGGAGTGTTAAGAGTGATCTACATGGTATTATAATGCTTTGTTCCTTAAGAGAATCAATAATAGAGTTGATTTCTTCAGTTGCTTCTCAAGATAAAGGGTACTAATTGGTGGATAGTGGAGGTTCTTCTTGGTAGTAATTGTAATTGGGATAGCAGATTTTATTTTATTTTTTATTTACAAAACATATGAGTGATTTTTCTACATTGACCTTTTCAAAACCTTTTTTTTTTGTTGTTCCAAGCTTTTCCCTTCCTTCCCCCCACCCCCCACCTCTAGATGACAGGTAATCTAATACATGCTAAATAGGATAAATTATATGACAAATCCAATATATGTATACATATCTATACGGTTATCTTACTGCACAAGAGACATCAGATCTAGAAAGAGAGAAGAAAAAAAAATAAACAACGTAAGAAGGAAAACAAAATGCATGGAAATATTCACAGAAAGCGTTAAAATGCTATGTTGTGGTTCACACTCAGTTCCCACAGGCCTCTCTCTAGATGTATATGACTATCTTCATTGCTGAACAATAGGAACTGGTTTGAATCACATCATTGTTGAAGAGAACCATGTCCATCAGAATTGATCATCGTATAGTCTTGTTGCTGTGTATAATGTTCTCCTGGTTCTGCTCATTTCACTCAGCATCAGTTCATGCAAGTCTCTCCAGGCCTCTCTGAAATATTCCTGTTGGTTGTTTCTTACAGAACAATAACATTCCATAACATTCATATACCATAACTTATTCAGCCATTCTCCAATTGATGGGCATCCTTTCAGTTTCCAGTTTCTTACCACTACAAAAAGGGCTGCCACAAACATTTTTGCACATGTGGGTCCCTTTCCCTCCTTTAAAATCTCTTTGGGATATAGGCCCAGTAGAAACACTGCTGGGTCAAAGAGTATGCACAGTTTGATGACTTTTTGAGCATAGTTCCAAATTGCTCTCCAGAATGGTTGGATCTGTTCACAGTTCCACCAGCAATGTATTAGTGTCCCAGTTTTCCCACATCCCCTCCAACATTCATCATTATCTTTCCTGTCATTTTAGCCAATCTGACAGGTGTGTAGTGGTATCTCAGAGTTGTCTTAATTTGAATTTCTCTGATCAATAGTGACTTGGAGCACCTTTTCATGTGACCAGAAATAGTTTCAATTTCTTCGTCTGAAAATTGTCTGTTCATATCTTTTGACCATTTATCAATTGGAGAATGGCTTGAATTCTTATATATTTGAGTCAATTCTCTATATATTTTAGAAATGAGGCCTTTATCAGAGCTGTTGAATGTAAAAATATTTTCCCAGTTTATTGCTACCCTTCTAATCTTGTCTGCATTCATTTTGTTTGTACAAAAACTTTTTAACTTGATATAGTCAAACTTATCTATTTTGTGATTAATGATGATCTCTAGTTCTTCTTTGGTCACAAATTTCTTCCCCCTCCACGGTCTGAGAGGTAAACCATCCTATATTGTTATAATTTGTTTATAATATCATTCTTTATGTCTAGATCATGAATCCATTTCGACCTTATCTTGGTATATGGTGTTAGGTGTGGGTCAATGCCTAGTTTCTTCCATACTAGTTTCCAATTTTCCCAGCAGTTTTTGTCAAATAGTGAGTTTTTATCCCCAAAACTGGGGTCTTTGGGTTTATGAAACACTAGATTATTAATGTCATTGGGTATTTTGTCCTGTGAACCTAACCTATTCCACTGATCCACTACTCTATTTCTTAGCCAGTACCAAATGGTTTTGGTGACTACTGCTTTATAATATAGTTTTAGATCTGGTACAGCTAGGCCACCCTCATTTGCTTTTTTTTTTTCATTAATTCCCTTGAAATTCTTGACCTTTTGTTTTTCCAGATGAATTTTGTTGTTATTTTTTCTAGGTCAGTTAAATAATCTCTTGGGAGTTTGATTGGTATAGCACTAAATAGATAGATTAGTTTAGGTAGTATTGCCATCTTTATTATATTCACTCGACCTGTCCAAGAGCACTTGATATTTTTCCAATTATTTAGATCTGACTTTATTTCTGTGGAGAGTGTTTTGTAGTTTTGCTCATATAGATCCTGACTTTCCCTTGGCAGATATATCCCCAAATATTTTATACTATCGAAAGTTATTTTAAATGGAATTTCTCTTTGTATCTCTTGCTGGGGATAGCAGATTTTTAAAAGTCCTACATTAGAGGATGAATTAGCCCATAGTCAGGAATATCTGGTAGAAAATTTTTATATAGCATGAGACTAAACTGGGAATAAGAGAACAAAATCATCATCATAGAAAGATCAAATAATACAGAGATCATGGAATCAGAATCTTTACAGAATTGAGGAGGTAGGTAATTACCAAAAAGACAAGAAGTTTACACAAACAATTCACTTTAACAGATTAACAGGCACTGAGGCATTAATAAAAAAAAGAATGTTGTACTGAAAGAGGGCCCATAGTGACGGTTTGTAGTGATTAATATAGGAACATCTTGGGGTTCCCTTAATTCCTACAATTGTTCAAAATCTCGTAGGAATCCACTGAAAACTTGGTATTGGATTTACGATTGAATTAAAAGCATCAGGGTCAATCAAAGAATCAGAAGAAACATTCTCAACCTCAGGTAATATGGATAGAGGTAAAGACAGGGATAACGGGCAAGGATTTACCATCCAGAATAAAGAGATCTTCACTATCATCCACAGTCCCTTTCTTTCCCTAAAGGTTTTTAGGATTCTTGCCAATTCTCTCAGAGACCTTGCAAACTCATCTCTTGGGAGTCTGAGAAACCCAGCATTATTTGGGAAATAAGGAGTACAAAAGTTGTCTCTACTTTGAAAACACAGATGACACAGTGTTGTTTGGCAATCTCTTCTGAAATATCTCCTTTTATGGCAATAAAAATGTACAATTACTGAACAAGTTCTAATATATCAATGTAATGGAATACTATTGTCTTATAAGAAATGATGAGCAGGTAATTTAACAGAAAACTGGAAAGACTTTACATGAACTTATGCTGAATGAAGTGAGCAGAACCAGGAGGACATGTACACAATAATGTAGTGTGATGATGAACTTTGCTCTTCTCAGAGTGATCAAAGACAATTCCAAAATACTTGTTGGAACCTCCCATCCGGGGCAGCTAAGTGGCGCAGTGGATAGTGCGCCAGCCCTGAAGTCAGGAAGACCTGAGTCAGTTCATATCTGGTCTCAGGCATTTAACACTTCCTAACAGTGTGACCCTGGGCAAGTCACTTAACCTCAATTGCCTCAGCAAAAAAACAAACAAACAACAAAAAAAAAAACACCCAAAAACAGACAAACAAAAAAAAAAAACAAACTGCCATCTACATCCAGAAAAAGAAATATGGAATCCAAATGTAGATTGAAGTAAATGCTTTTCATTTTTTTAGATTTGTTTTTTGTTTTTTTCTTTCTCATAGTTTCCCCCTTTAGTTCTGATTCTTCTTTTATAACATTACTGTGAAATATGAAATATGAAAACATGTTTATCATGATTGTACATATATACCCTATATCTGATTGCTTGCTGTCTTGGAGAGGGAAGGAGGGAGAAAAATTTGGATCTCAAAGATCATCAAAGATTTATACAAAGGTGAATGTTGAAAACTATCTTTACATGTAATTGGAAAAAAAATACTCCTAAATGGAAAAAAAAAAAAGCCATCTCATGAGATGGAATCAGGATTGTTTGGGTAATTGTTAAAAAGGTTGGAGCTTCCTTTTTAGGTTTTTCGTCTTTGTCCCTACCCTCATATACATACTGAGTGATGGCTTTGCGCTGACTTGGGTTTTGGGTTTTTGTTTTCTTTTTCATGCCATCCTGGACAAGATATTACAAATATCTTGATGAAGCTTATTTAATAAAAGATTAATTAACTGTTCTGGCATCTCTAGGATTAAATGGATCTAAACCTGCATATATTTGCACTTTTATATAATTTGTTTATAAAAGCAGTTGGGTGTTTTATTATCTTCTTGGATAGTTCCTGAAACTTACTCCAGTTCTTTGGATATGCTGCACAATTATCCATTGCTCTATTCAAGGCATCACTAACTTGTGTCAATTTAGCAAAATCACCTAGGTCATCAGGATCCCAGAGAGAGTCTTGTAAGGGTCAATTGGGAAGATTTCCCTGTCTGTGGGACACAAGCTCGTAGGAGTCTGTTAACTGCTTGTATAACAATTGCCCTGTCTCCAGGTGAAAATAAAATGTCCATTAAATTTGTAACATCTTCCCAAGAAGAGCCTGGAATTGATTAATAGCAGCTGCAGGATGCTCATCAAATTTGGGGGTGCACTTTCTCCAGGTGGCAAAATCAGAGGTACTTAAAAGGGTCATGATTTCTAACAATAGCTAACCTTCTGTTAGTGATATCCAGAATAAGTTTGTCTTGAAGGGGAAAATGTCAGAAGGCTGACTGTTCCCCAGGGGAGCCACAAGAAGTCAGATTTCCCATAGCATCATTGTTAGGTCCTTGAGTAGGCACTAAGCCAGTAGGCCTTTCTCTATTCACAGGTGGAGTGAAATTCTTTTAAATAAAAGAATAAGTTAGGGGAGCAAATGAAGAAGGGGCAGCAGGAAGAGGAGGAGGCTGAGTATAAGGAGAATAGGATAGAATAAGAGGGAAGAGGGCCTTTTGTTGCTGTAGACAAGATTTGTGAGTAAGAGATGCTAGCAGAACTAATAATTCATTTGTTACAGGTTTTCAGTAGCCAATTTTACCACAATACAATAACAGTCATATTCAGTCCAGTATAGCTCATCAGCTGAACCCCTAGCAGTTTTTGACTGAGTTTGACTTAGTTTAATAGCTTATCCTTTTGTCATCTGCAGCTAAACTGACAGGCTTCCTTGACTCCAAGATTTCAGTCACTTTTCCAAGAGGGTACTGAAGAAATACTGATTCCTGCTCCCATTGGCACCCTTTAAAGGGACAGTAAATGGGAAATCATTTGCAGATTATCACAAGTGACCCTGGAGAAGATTAAAGAAGATGGCCATATATGACCCGATAGTGGTATACTTGTAAGGTGTCTCCCAGTCCTAGCTACAATCTATGAGACTTGTTACCATTTACTTAAAAATGCAGTCCTTAAGATTGGCAAACCCTCCCAAGGTTTCTTCCCTCAGGAATTCCAAAACTTTTTGGAACACATTATTATATTCTCTCCTATGTTTTCTATTAGATGCTATTTTGCGTTCATCTTGTGTTATTTGAGTTTTCCTTTGTTTTTGAACATTTTTTTCCTGATTGCTTACCAGACTTTTTTTTTTTTCTGAATTGTTAATTTAACCATAATAAGTTTTGGAGTTTAACCTAGGTTTTTGTTTTTTTTTTTTCCCCTGGAAAGAATCTAAATTCTTTCAATTGAAATTCCCTTTTTTAATATTTAAGTTCTGGGCAGTTTTATTATTTCATGCTTCATGGTGTTAAGGATTTTTGTCATTTATGTTCTAAGATTTGTGCAATCTTTTTAAGATCAGTTTTGCTTGCATAATGAGCATGTTACTTTCTTTTAATTTTACTTTTTTGCTTTTCTTTGAAATTAACCTTCTCTTCTATATATTTGTATTTGCAGATTCTCTTTTTTGTTTCTTTAGTAGAATTTTTTTTATTGTTGATTCTAGTTTTTCGTTCTGCCTGTGTTTTTGCTGTGAAGGTAATACATTCTGCTCTCATAATAAAAGTATGTTGTGGTTCCATGTTCTTTCAAATCCTATAGGGTTCTCTGCCTTATCAAGTCTAGGATTATTTTTCATTGTTTTTCAATATTCATTGGTATCTGAACTCATGTCCTAGATCTAGAGGCTTTATTTCCTTCTGTTGATGTTTTCCCTATTGATTTAAGTTTTTTGAATTATCTTCTTCCTGAGTTTGTTTTTCCTCTCATTTTCCCTGATTACACACTTTATGACTCTCTCCTCTGCTGATGGGTTCCTTGGGGGTAGTCAAAGTTGGTCCCAATTGGGCTTGGCTTAGTGGATTGTTGCATAGACTCCCAGCTATATCCAGTGTCTTGCCCCAGTCCCTCTTTAGATTAGTTCTCGAGGCCCAGCGTTAGCACTTCACAGAGCTGCCCCATGAGACAATTCAGGGATGCTAGAGCTTTGTCTGTCTTAGCCTAGATTCATTTATACTTTCTTTGGGAGGTGGGAGAGAGGTACTGAGTGAGCTCAGGATCTGTGCGTGTCCTTCCTTCTTTGTGTGGGTGTTTTTTAAATTTTTTTTTATTTAAACCTTCCTCTGGTTTCTTGGACCATCCTAGACCATGAAGATTACAGTTTTGGAGAAGTTAGGAGAGGTCATGAGGATTACAGACAGTGTCCTCCATCTTGTTGCTCCTTAATAATAGTGCAAATTAAATTTAAAAGTGTGTTGGCATTTAATTTAGAGAGTTTTGTTAAACATTTATCAACATACTCTTGGCTGTAGGAGACCAAGGACTTTTTCATTTTTTGTCTTTGTATCCTTATTGCCTCATAGATTGTAAGCATTTAATTAATTCTTAATTGATTGTTTGACTTGCAGCTGGGCTGCTTAATAAGTATTTGTTGAATTGTTCACATAACGACATTCTTATTTTATAAATGAAGTGATTGAACCTAGGGTTGAATTAACTTGCCCAATACATTTAGGTAGAAAGCCACAGATCAAAGGTCCTTTGACTCCAAATCCAATGATCTTTTTACCTTACTAAGGTGGTGGGTTGAAGAGGCTTAAAATAACTAACTTTTAGTCAGGGGCTTGGTCTTAATTTGATTATTTGTGAATTGGGGTTCAGTAGCTAAAGCAAAGCTTCTGAAACTATGGGATCTCATAACTGAATGTGAGGGTCTTGAAAAATTTGTCAAGAGTAAAAGGTTGCTGAATGTTCTGTGTAGTGTCAAATATTCCACCAAGATTTAATTCTTTATGTAAAAATAAATAAGTACATTCATCTCATTAATATGAAAATTTGCTGTCCTTTTTAACAAATGGTACAATTATATGCATACCAAAGAATTGTTTTAAAATAAATTTCTTTGTTTTTTTTTATTATCAGTAAATGTTTGTTTTGTATACCTGTTTTATGTACCTATATACCTGGGGTCACATAAAAATTTCTTGGGCAAAAAGAGGTCACTAGCAGAAAAAGTTTTAAGAAGTCTGAGATTAAGGACCTATCTAATGTTCCTAAGGATTAACATTTTCTGAGTCCACAAAAAGAACAAACTTTCAGGTATTTTTTGTTGCAGAACTTTCAGATTAATTTAAAGTATTATACACAAAAAAGATGTTTCTGACCATTTCTTGGAGAGCACCTTTATAGTGTGGAAATTCAAATATATATTGATTTGAATTGATAACTAAATGTAATTAATAGTGCAGTGAACTGTTTTTTGAGGTATTATAAGCCCTTTTTTTCTTACAATCAGAAGTATGCAAAATTTTCTCTTGGTTTCTAGGCACTGGAAAGACCTCAACCCTAGTCAAATATGCTGAGAAGTGGTCTGACAGAAAATTTCTTTATGTGGCATTCAACAAAAGTGTTGCAAAGCAAGCTGAAAACATGTTCCCAAGCAATGTTACCTGCAAAACTTTTCACTCCATGGCCTTCAGAGACAAAGGGAGGCTGTATGTATTGTCATTACTATCATTATTTTTATAGATTGTTACTATCTTGTATGTGTGTGTGTATTCTTTGTACATGTAACATACAAACATATAAAACATACATAATTTCTGACATGTATATGACATTTGTGATAATTTATGAGCTATACTCCACTATGATAGTAAGTGGAAAGTTTGATATCATTGTCATTATTTGCAAGTAGAGAATAGAGGATGAGATTCAGTAACTCACTATCTCAATCATCTTATATTTTGAATGGCAACAAAAAGATTTGCTCAGATTTTCTCACAATGCAAGAACATAAGCCATATCATCTTCCCTTCTACTTTGTAAGCTGCCTGAATTTAACCTTCAGTAAAATATGATGACAACCAAAATGTAGCAAGATGTATGAAAGACAAATATCTTCAGTACTTTACATTACTATGGATCTGTCTGTGGACTTCATGTTTCTTGCCTGAGGAACAGTTTCTTCAGGGAGGTTCATCAACAAATTCTTTTCTTTTTTTTCTTTTTAGTTATAGTGCTCTGTAGAATGTGTTATGATCTGTATCAAGAGAAAGGAAATTGACTTTGATTAAATCACAGATGCTTGAAGAATTGGTTTAATATAATTCTTTATGTATGTAAGTATATCCTCATTCGTTGAGGACAACATTATGATAAAGGCAAGTTAGGAATTAACCTTTTGATTCATAGCCCAGTATTCTGTTATACCTAAACAGACACACATTCACACACTTATTGCAGTTTTCTATTTGTTAACTAATTTTGGATATACATTACAGGTACCAGATAGAGAAGAAACTGAATCCTTTCAAACTTACACCCTTCATGGTCAACTCTGTCCTTTCAGAAGGGAAAGCAGGGTTCACAAGGGCCAAATTAGTATGCAAGACTTTAGAAAACTACTTTGCCTCTGCTGATGAAGATTTAAACATTGAACATGTACCTATATGGTGGAAGAACAGTCAGGGACAGAAGGTCATGGTAGATCATAATGAAAAGCAGGTAAGTGTTTAAACTAAAAAGGATGGTATGTTTAGTTTTAGAAGTTTAGATGTGAGGAGTATGAATGTTGACATGGTACACTCAGTGTTTCTCTCTTACATTTTTCTTTGTTATCTTCTTTTTTGATTTATTTATTTTTCCTAAAGGTTCTTAAGTTTACTGGAGAAATAGCAAGAGCAAATATTAAACAACATCCCTTGGCATTTTAAACTGTGTGCTAAGTAACTTGCAGATTAAAGAGTCCATCTCAGTGTTCTTTTGATTTCAGATCTCCAAGTATTCTTTCCCTTTTTTCTTCAGTTTCTTGGAGACTTGTTCATATAGCAGCTGTTTCTCATGAGGATATAGTACTTTAAAAAATAAGTTGGATTGATGTATTTGTTTTCTTACCTCTTAGAGAACTATCCCATATAATAAATAGTATTTTTTTAAAAACAAGAAAAATATGAAAAACCTCAGACAGTCAGTACAAATCTGTGTTATGTGCAATAGTTGTGGCTCTCTTTTTTAGAAAGGGATAAAGTAAGAATGTCTTCTTAGATCTCTTTCTCTTTTGGAGGCATTTGGGGTTAAGTGACTTGACTAGAGTCACAGCTAGTAAGGATCTGAGGCCAGATTTGAACTCAGATTTTCCTGACCCCAATGCTGGTGCTCTATGTGCTAGTCCCAGCTGCTCCCTTCAAAACACTTCTTTCATATGTGCTTGTGTTTTTTGGGGTTTTTTTTTAGAATTTAGCAGTATGGACTTTTGATTTGTATGTGTGTATGCTTATACATATGTGTATCTTTCTATAGATGTTGTAGTTAATGTGGATGTGTGTGTGTATTTGTATACATACACATTTATACATTCATCATTTCTTGTAAGATAGTAATGTGTTCATTGTAAATGTGGCCATTTTCTATCTATAGACACTTTTCCTGTTTTTTTTTTTGCTATTACAAAATGTTCTTCTATAAATATTTTGTAGTATATGGGGACTTAGTAGTGGCCTCCTTGGACCAGTGAAATGAAATACCTGATTCAAAAATTTATGGTCACTTAGTCATTTTATTTGCATAATTCCAAATTACTTTCCAAAATGGTGCACCAATTCATAGCTACATTAGCAGTGGCCCAGTGTAATTATCTTCCCCCTATTTTAATCTGACAGTGTCATCTTTGTCAGTTTGTAGGATATGAAATAAAACCCCAAAATTGTTTTGATTTATATATCTCCTGTTACTTAGAGAATTTTTTCAGGAGGTTGTTAGTAGTTTGTCTTTTGAGAATTGCTTGTTCATATTCTTTGACTACTTAGTTATTGGGGAATGATTGTTGGTTTTATGTTTATACCTATTATTTGTTTATCTTCGCATACCAAATTCTAATCAGAGTTTAATAACAAAGAGTATTTTTTTTCCATTTGACTACTTTCCTTCTTATTCTAGGTCCATTGTTTTTTTTCAGTTTCATGTAAGCATATTACTGTTTTGTCTTTTGTAATTGCCTCTATCCTTTCCTTGTGATTTGTTGTTCAAGAAATAAATGACCTGCTTCCCATCCAATTTTTTTTATAACATGATCTTTATTTTATTTATTTAGTTTTTTTGTTTTTTGGAATGTGTAAGAGGGAATTTTATTTTCATATTTCCCATAGTGCTTAGTACTTAGCTGTTGTTCATCCTTTATTTTCCTTTTTTTTCTCTGAGTCAATGGTACTTTATTTTTAATAGCTTTTTATTTTTCTAAATACATGCAAAAATAATTTTCAACATCCATCTTTGCAAAACCTTCTGTTCTACACTTTTTCTCCTTCCCTCCTCTGTACCCTTAGACAGCAAGCAGTCCAATATAGGTTAAACATGTGTAATTCTTCTAAATATATTTCCATATTCATCATGCTGCATAAGAAAAATCTGATCAAAAGGGAAAAAAACCAAGCAAGCACCCAACAATAGCAACAGCAACCAAAAAAGGTGAAAATGCTATGCTTTGATTCACATTCAGACTCCATTCTCTTTCTGGATGTGTATTGCTCTTTACATCACAACTCTACTGGAATTGCCTTGAATCACCTCATTTTAATTTTAATGTCATTTGTTCGTTTAGAATATACTATGCGCTATGGTATAAGATGTCTAAGACTAATTTCTAATAGACTGCTATAATCAATTTTTTTCTGAAAGATTGACTGTCTAAAGAAAAGTAAACTGAAGTATGTGTCTGAGAATTTAGTATGGTACCACTCTGAAGGGAAGTGAAAGGATTTAAGGCAGTGTAATTAATTATGAAGGTTTTTTTTTTTTTTTTAATGGTTTTTGTTGTTTTGTTATATCAGGTGAGAAGTGATAAGGTCCTTAAATAGAATGATAGCTATCTGTTTGAAGAGCATGAAGGGCACAAAAATAGGAAATGAAATGTTGAATTAAGAAACATAAAGTAGGACTGGAATTTAGAATGTGTGAAGGAAAAGTAATGTGTAATAAGTGTGTAAAGGTAGATGAGCTAGGTTGTAAATGTTATTATCCTAAGTACTTTGTGTTTCATCTTGAAACAAATAACCATTGAACTTCTAACAGAACTTTACAGACATATGACATAGTCTCATACTCTTTGCTAAAGTTATGCTGTTTTGATCTTTTTATTTTTTACTTATTGCTTTTATTTTATATTACCTTCATTCCCAAATATACCTGCCTCCTCAAAGTACCACTCATTGAATTATATCTTGTAACAGTGATTAAGATAGAAAGAGAACCAGGTTAACAGAAGAGGAAATAAATTATTTAAATAGCCCCATTTTAGAAAAGGAAATAGAACAAGCTATTAATCAATTCCCTAAGAAAAAATCTCCAGGGCCAGATGGATTTACATGTGAATTCTACCAAACATTCAAAGAACAATTAATTCCAATACTATAGAAACTATTTGAAAAAATAGGGAAAGAAGGTGTACTACCAAATTCCTTCTATGATACAGATATGGTGCTGATAGCTAAACCAGATAGGGAGAAAACAGAGAAAGAAAACTATAGACCCATTTCCCTAATGAATATTGATGCAAAAAATTTTTTTTATTTTATTTATTTATTTATTTATTATTTTTTATTTTATTTGCATAACATATGTGTGGGTAATTCTTCAACAATAACCCTTACATAGCTTTCTGTTACAAATTTTTCCCCCCAACTCCTCACCCCTCCCCTAGATGGCAGGATATCCACTACATGTTAATTATGTTAAAATATTGGCAAATCAAATATATGTATATATATTTCCAAACTTATCATTGTTGTGCAAGAAAAATCTTATCTACACAAAAGATATATCAGATAAAGGAAACACAATGTAAGCAAACATCAATCAAGGAGTATGAGAATGTTATGTTGTGGTCCACATTTCGCATCCCTCTCTCTGGGTGTATATGGCTTTCTTCAGTGAACAATTGGAGGTGGTTTGAAACATTTCATTGTTGAAGAGAGCCATGTCCATCAGAATTAATTGTCATATAGTACTGTTGTTGCCGTGTATAATGATCTCCTGGTTCTGCTCATTTCACTCAGTATCAGTTCATGTAGGTCTCTCCAAGCCTCTCTGAAATCATCTTGCTGGTCATTTCTTACAGAACAATAATATTCCATAATATTCATATACCATAATTTATTCAGCCATTCTCCAATTGAAGGGCATCTATTCAATTTCCATTTTCTAGCCACTACAAAAAGGGCTGCCACAAACATTCTTGCACATGTGGGACCCTTTCCTTCCTTTATGATTTCTTTGGGATATAAGCCCAATAGAAATGCTACTGGGTCAAAGGGTATGCACAGGTTGATAACTGTTTGAGCATAGCTCCAAATTGTTCTCCAGAATGGCTGTATCTGTTCACAGCTCCACCAACAATTGATGCAAAAATTTTAAATAAGATATTAGCAATGACGTTACAGAAAGTCATCCCCAGGATGATACACTGTGACCAAGTAGAATTTATACCAGGAATGCAGGGGTGGTTCAATATCAGCATAATCAATTATATTAACAACCAAACTAACAAAAACCGTATGATTATTTCAATAGATGCAGAAAAAGCTTTTGATAAAATCCAACACCCATTCCTATTAAAAACACTAGAGAGCATAGGAATAAATGGACTTTTCCTTAAAATGATTAGTAGCATCTACTTAAAACCATCAGCAAGCATCATATGTAATGGGGACAAACTAGAAACATTCCCATTAAGATTAGGAGTGAAACAAGGCTGCCCACTGTCACCATTACTATTTAATATTGTATTAGAAATGTTAGCTTTAGCAATAAGAGAAGAAAAAGAGATAAAAGGAATCAGAGTAGGTAATGAAGAAGCCAAATTATCAGTCTTTGCAGATGACATGATGGTATATTTAGAGAACCCTAGAGACTCAACTAAAAAATTACTAGAAACAATCCACAACTTTAGCAAAGTTGCAGGATACAAAATAAATCCACATAAATCAGCAGCATTTTTATATATTACCAACAAAGTTCAGCAGCAAGAGATACAAAAAGAAATTCCATTCAAAATAACTGTTGATGGTATAAAATATTTGGGAATCTATCTGCCAAGGAAAAGTCAGGAACTATATAAACTAAATTACAAAACACTTTCCATACAAATAAAATCAGACCTAGTCATTTGGAAAAACATCAAGTGTTCATGGGTAGGCCGAGCAAATATAATAAAAATGACAATACTACCCAAACTAATTTACTTATTTAGTGCCATACCAATCCAACTCCCAAGAAATTATTTCATAGATCTAGAAAAAATAGTAGCAAAGATCATTTGGAAGAACAAAAGGTCAAGAATTTCAAGGGAATTAATGAAAAAAAGACAGATGAAGGTGGCCTTGCTGTACCAGATCTGAAACTATGTTATAAAGTAGAGGTCATCAAAACCATTGGTACTGGCTAAGAAATAGAGTAGTCAATCAGTGACATAGGATCAGATCACAGGACAAACTAGGCAGTAACTATAGCAATTTAGTGTTTGATAAACCCAAAGACCCCAGCTTTTGGGATAAGTACTCACTATTTGACAAAAAGTGCTGGGAAAATTGGAAACTAGTATGGAAGAAATTAGTGGGAAGAAATGACCCACACCTAACACCACATACCAAAATAAGATCTAAATGGGTTCATGATTTGGATATTATAAGTGATATTATAAGCCAATTGGAGGAACACAGTATAGTTTACCTCTCAGACCTATGGAGATGGAATAAATTTATGTCCAAAGAAGAAC
>JAJPUD010001120.1:0-28041 GCA_023553655.1 Myrmecobius fasciatus | reverse complement strand
TAAAGGAAGGAAAGGGCCCCATATGTGCAAAAATGTTTGTGGCAGCCCTTTTTGTAGTGGCTAGAAACTGGAAACTGAATGGATGCCCATCAATTGGAGAATGGCTGAATAAATTATGGTATATGAATATTATGGAATATTATTGTTCTGTAAGAAACGACCAGCATGATTTCATGATTTCAGAGAAGCCTGGAGAGACTTGCATGAAGTGATGCTGAGCGAAATGAGCAGAACCAGGAGATCATTCTACACGGCAACAACAAGACTATATGATGATCAATTCTGATGGATGTGGTTTTTGTCAACAATGAGATGTTTCAAACCAGTTCCAATTGTTCAGTGAAGAAAGCCATATACACCCAGAGAGAGGGATATGAAATGTGGACCACAACATAACATTTTCACGCTCTCTATTGATGTTTGCTTGCATTGTGTTTCCTTTCTCTGATTTTTTTTTCTTGTAGATAAGATTTTTCTTGCACAACAATGATGTGTGGAAATATGTATATATATATTAGATTTGTCAAGTATTTTAACATAATTAACATGTAGTGGATTTCCTGCCCCCCACGGGAGCGGGAGGAGGAAGCCGGGGGGGGGGGAAAATTTGTAACAGAAAGCTTTGTAAGGGTCAGTGTTGAAGAATTACCCATACATATGTTTTGCAAATAAAAAATTTTAATAATAAAAAAAGAAAAAAAGAAATAAAAGTTTAGAAAAGTTTAAACATATAGAAAGGGAACAAAAATAGTATAGGAAAACTAAACAATATGTTAAGCAAATTTAACATTATTTTTATTTCTTTAGTGAAATAAAGACCTGTCTTAGGTTGGTTGATTCAGTGTTGGAACAAATGAAACAGTTGTAATAGAACAAAATGAAATAGTCTTAGATAACTTAACATTTAACAAAATATGGTTTATTTATTTATAGTGTAGAATAAGGTTCTTTTTCAGCAAGAATAGCAAGGCACTTAGTTTGGGTAGATTGAGCCCCTCCTTGCCTAGGATTCCAACTCCACTGGCCTTTTCTTTCTTTAGATGGGACTCTTCTATTCGCTTTTTGCTGAGGCAATTGAGGCTAAGTGACTTGCCGAAGGTCACACAGCTAGGGAATGTTAAGTGTCTGAGGCTAGATTTGAACTCAGGTCCTCCTGACTTCAGGGCTGGTGCTTTATGCACTGCTACACCTAGCTGCCCCAGGCCTTTTATTTCTATGGCCAAGTTTCCATATCTAGGTTTCAGAGGTTTTTACATAAGTTTTGTTTTTTTTTTTTAACCAATTCCATGTCTAGTCAAGTACTGGGGATGGCTTTGTTGCTTTTTAGGGGGAAAACGTAGCCTAACCCTGGTGTTGTGAAATGGGAAACTTTGGTAGTGTAAGTGGGACTTTTCTTTTTGTCTTTGACTTCCTTGGGGGTCTATGTTTAGCATTAGAATTTCAGGTTCAAAAAGAATAAGGATACTTTCTTCTCTTTTTTTGTTGATGTTGAGCCATTTCAGGCATGTCCAGCTCTGTGTGTGACTCCATTGGGGGTTTTTTTGGTCAAGATGCTAGAGCGGTTTGCCTTTTCCTTTTCCAATTCTTTTTACAGATGAGCAAACTGAGGCAAACAGGGTGAAGTGACTTTCCCAGATCACATAACTAGTAAATAAGTGTCTGAGGCTGAATTTGAACTCATGAAGATGAGTTCCTGACTTCTGGCCTGGTGTTCTGTCCACAATGCCAGCTAACTGCCCTTTGCTTCTTTAGCATAATATTAAATTTCTTTTCAGAATAGATTAGAACTCCATCAACAGTGAACTGGTATGTGTATCTTTAGGGTTATTACTTTGGCAGCTGTGGGGAGGACAGAGTCAGACTGGAGAGAGGACGATCAGTGATTAGGGTCTGGGTCCTTCAGGGGGGAGCCTGGTCTGTTGTGGTACGAGGAGTGATGTGGGGAAGCTAGGACTGGTAAGACTTGGTGTGGTGGGAAGGGGAGAGGAGTGATGGCAAGTCTTGGCACAAGTCACTTCCCCTCTCTAGGCATCAATGTAGTCAGATGTAAAACTAAAACACTTAGAACCCAAGTGGGGTTTAGGGCCCTACTAAGTCTATAGCTATGAGCCTGTGATTGGCTGGGGCAGAGAAGATAACTTTTGAGGCTGTAAACCAGGAAGGAGTTAGGAGTGGAAAGAACTGTGAGAGAGAGAGATGCTTTTATTATCTCCATTTTATAGTTGAAAAAGTTGAGGCAGCCAGAAGTTATGGCGCTTTCCTAATATCACATAGGTAGTATGAATCTGAGGCTGAATTTGAACTCAGGTCTTCTTGATGCTGGCTCTAGCACTCTAGGCACTGTACCACGTAGCAGACTAGTGGGGACATGGTGGGTTTGGAATGTCTCGCAGACACATGGCTATGAAGGACTGGAGCTCTCTTAATAGAATTGGAATTCATCTACAAAAGAATTATGTGATTGAACCTATGAAAACTAATGAGGTCACTAGATGAGGGTTTAAGTTTTCAATGTTGGGTCAATTTTCATACCAAAGACTCTTTCTTCCTGCATTTCTTATCAGGAAAGAAATTTTCTTTTCTTTTTTTTTTTTTAATTTTATTTGCATAACATATATGTGGGTAATTCTTCAACAATGACCCTTATAAAGCTTTCTGTTACAAATTTTTTCCCCCCAACTCCCCACCCCTCCCCTAGATGGCAGGATATCCACTACATGTTAATTATGTTAAAATATTGGCAAATCGAATATATGTATACATATTTCCACACTTACTGTTGTGCAAGAAAAATAGTATCTACAGAAAAGATATATCAGATAAAGGAAACACAATGTGAGCAAACATCAATCAAGGAGTATGAGAATGTTATATTGTGGTCCACATTTCACATCCCTCTCTCTGGGTGTATATGGCTTTCTTCAGTGTACAATTGGAACTGGTTTGAAACATTTCATTGTTGAAGAGAGCCATGTCCATCAGAACTGATCGTCATATAGTACTGTTGTTGCCGTGTATAATGATCTCCTGGTTCTGCTTATTTCACTCAGCATCAGTCCATGCAGGTCTCTCTGAAATCGTCCTGCTGGTCATTTCTTACCGAACAATAATATTCCATAACATTCATATACCATAATTTATTCAGCCACTCTCCAATTGATGGGCATCCATTCAGTTTCCAGTTTCTAGCCCCTACAAAAAGGGCTGCCACAAACATTCTTGCACATGTGTGGCCCAGGAAAGAAATTTTCTAACCTTATTGAAAAGCCATCTGTTATATTTTGGTATATGCTTATAAGTTTTGCAGGATAGGTAATTTTGAGGTTCAAAATAATTTCTCTTGCTTATTAATATATTACATCCCAACTTTTGTCTTTGATTTGTAATTCTTGTTGGTAAGGCTTATAAAATCTGAATTAGTGATTCCTTTTTTTTTTTTTTAAATTAAAGCCTTTTATTTTTCAAAACATGAGTGAACAGTTCTTCAGCATTAGCCCTTGCAAAACCCTGTGTTCCAATTTCCCCCCTGCTCCTTCCCCTAGATGGCAAGTAGTCCAATATATGTTAAACATGGTAGAAATATATATTAAGTCCAATATATGCATAGATATTTATACAATTATTGTGCCATACAAGAAAAAAAGAGAAGCAAAATAAAACACAAGCAAACAACAACATAAAGAGTGAAAATATTATGTTGTGAACCATACTCAGTTCCCACAGTGCTCTCTCTGGGTGTAGATGGTGAAGGAGTAATTCTTGATAATATAAATTGCTTTCTCTGATGCATTTTAACATTCTTTTTGACATGAAACTCTAGAAATTGGTGACTGTTTAGTTAAATTTTGAACTGTCCTCTTTCTGTCTCCCATGGTTTATATTACAAGAGAAATATATTCTCTTTGAGTTCTGGTTATTATAGGTTGCTGCTATTGAAATAAGTCTATCATAGTGCAGAAATTATAGTTCTTACTATGCTTTAAACACAGGTTCAGAATTAAAATAAAAAATACCTAAACAATGATTAGAATTTTATTTTATTTTTTATTTTAAAAAAATTTTTTATTAAAGCTTTTTATTTGAAAAACATATGCATAGGTAATTTTTCAACATTGAACCTTGCAAAGCTTTCTGTTACAAATTTTTCCCTCCTATCCCCCACTTTTTCCCCTAGATGGCAGGAAGTCTAATACATGTTAATTATGTTAAAATATTTGACAGATCAAATATGTGTATACATATTTGCCATACAGGAAAAAAACAAAAAACAAAAACCTGAGAAGGAAAACATAATGTAAACAAACATCAATAGAGAGCATGAAAATGTGGTCCACATTCATATCCCTCTCTCTGGGTGTATATGGTATTTTTCATCACTGAACAGTTGGAACTGGATTGAAACATCTCATTATTGAAGAGAACTATGAACATCAGAATTAATCATCATATAGTCTTGTTGCCGTGTATAATGATCTCCTGGTTCTGCTCATTTCGCTCAGCATCAGTTCATGCAAGTCTCTCCAGGCCTCTCTGAAATCGTCCTGCTGGTTGTTTCTCACAGAGCAATAATATTCCATAACATTCATGTACCATAATTTATTCAGCCATTCTCCAATTGATGGGCATCCATTCAGTTTCCAGTTTCTAGCCACTACAAAAAGGGCTGCCACAAACATTCTTGCACTTGTGGGTCCCTTTCTCTCCTCTAAGATCTCTTTGGGATATAGGTCCAATAGAAACACTGCTGGGTCAAAGGGTCACAGTTTGATGACTTTTTTGAGCATAGCTCCAAATTGCTCTCCAGAATGGTTAGATCTGCTCACAGTTCCACCAACAATGGAAACGATTAGAATTTTAAAGAGTTTTTTTTATTTTTTTTTTTTTTTGCTATTTTTTGCTGAGGCAATTGGGGTTAAGTGACTTGCCCAGAGTCACACAGCTGGGAAGTGTCTGAGACCAGATTTGAACTCAGGTCCTCCTGACTTCAGGGCTGGTGCTCTAACCACTGCATCACCTAGCTGCCCCGAGGTTTTTTAATAGACAAAATTATATCAGTATTATAGAAATTCTTTTACATGTTGCAATTTCATACATTTTTAGATTATCAAAGTTAAAAAAGACATTTATAATCCTGTGTTTCCTTCAGTTTCACAAAAGTTGAACAAATTCAGTTAAGTAGTGTCATAATCTCATACAACCCTTAAAGAAAAAACCTAATTAAATAGACTCTAAGTTAAGGTTAAGTCTAGCTGTAGATTAAACTATATTTAGAGGGTTCACAATGAGCTGATTGACAGGGGAGATTTATTCCTTTTATGTCCCTTCCTCAAAGAGGGTAAATCAAATTTTTTTCCTTCTTTTGTGAAGAATGTTTGAGGTATTAAGTAAATTTTTACATCCTGTGGAACAGGTTTAGCCAGTTTAATAATCTTATTGGAAGAAAAATCTCTAATCTTTGCAAATAATGAAAATTGATTAAAGAAAATCAAAGAAGGGGCAGCTAGGTGGCGCAGTGGATAGAGCACCAGCCCTGAAGTCAGGAGGACCTGAGTTCAAATCTGGTCTCAGACACAACATTCCCTAGCTGTGTGACTCTGGGCAAGTCACTTAACCCAAATTGCCTCAGCAAAAAGCAAAAAAAGAAAAAGAAAAAAGAAAATCAAAGAAGAAAAATTATCATTATAATTGGATTGATTTGCAACCTGTTCTCTATTTCTAGTTCTTATGGGCAGTTTCTTTTATGGTTTTCTGGAATATGGTATCGGGCTTTGTTTCTGCACATATTGGGGGAAACCTATACATCCCAGATTTTTAAATAATTCGCCAACTTCTGCAATCCACCTCTACTACCTTGCTTTACAGATATTTAATTTCTTTTAAGATTTTCTGGAATATGGTATTGGGCTTTGTTTCTGCATATATTGGGGGAAACCTATAAATCCCAAATTAAATAATTCACCATCTTCTGCAGTCTACCTGTTACCTTGCCTTACAGATATTTAAGAGTTTTCAGTTTTAGCATTTTTTGTTTGCTGTGTTCATTATTTCTTCCTTGCCAGTTTTGTTGTTTTTGTTCTGACTATTCCATTTTGTTATTTAGAGTTCTGCTTCTTTGAGAATTTTTACCATTTCTTTTGTAAATTACAATTCTCCATTTACCATTCTTACTTAAAATGGATGTCATAAGAGATTTTTTTGCTATTTATTACATCATGTCCTTAAGACAGCAACTAGCTAGAGTTGCAGAATTTATCTGACATAAAACTTAATCTCAAATAATTAAGTGATTAGTGATAAGAGAATTTCAGGCTCAGCTTTATTACCTTAATTTAGGTTGAATATGTCAGATAAGTAGCTCTGGGGTTAATAGTTCAGGTTAGTCTGCAAATTCCAGCTTTATCTTTAATGTTTTCATTTTACTTGATATAGATCTTTTCTCTCTTCTGTCTGTTCTTTGATGTGTAAATCTTTACCTTCCTTTCTGCCCCCTAAAATGCCATTGTTTCTTTCCCACCTATTTAACAAAAATCTATATAAAGTTGCAAAAACTGATGCTGCCCACTGGTTTTTGTATAGCGTGAGCCTATACTTTGAACATATAATAAGTTGTTTTTAAAATGTTTCTACATGTTAATAGTTTTGATTGGCAATAGTACCTATCCTTGGACAATTTTTATTTTATGGTTGTTTTATTTTCTTTTAAATGCGTTGTAAATAGTCTAAGCTCTGGAAATTCCTGTGTAGGAAGGAAAGTTTATTAAATGTTTACAATGTTGTAGGTTTGGCACTAAGCTCTGAGCATATAAATCCTGCCCTCAAAGAGCCTGTATTCTTTTTTTTTTTCCCTTTTTCACCAAAAACATTTAATATGAAGATATTAAATATTTAGCATGAGGCCTTTGTCTATTTAGTAAGAATGTGCACAAGTGAAGCCATCTTTCAATAAGTTTCTCTTATCTCAGTACTTAAATTACACCTTTTTCTGGGGCTTGGGAAACTAGCTTTCTATAGAACTTTACAGAAAACAGAATCATAACAATGTGCCACTACATCTCTTAGAGCTGGATTTTTCCAACATGATGTTGGTTTGGATAAAAAAGGACTTAAATTATCTAATTATCAGATTTTTGCTTTTGGAGATGGCATGAAAGTAGTAAATTGTGCTTTAGTTTTTGCTACTGTAGTAATAGGCACTGTATTAATAACTTGAGAATGTAGAGCTTTGTAATTAGCAAGGCCTTACACAATGTACAGAACACTTGAACAGAAGAATAGCTGGAGAAACATTGGCTTGGCACATATGAGGTGGGTATTCCAACTCTGAATCTGCCACTAATACACTAGGTTGCCTTGGCCAAAGTGCCTTTTCCATTCCTCGGCTTGTTTCCCATATCTGTCAAGTGAAAGGTGTGAAGACAGTGAGTTTATAGTCATTAGGTTCTTTCAGTGAACATTCCATGGTTCTGGGGGTCTACAGGCCCTTCCAGCTCTGATTCTCAGTTCAGGTACTGTGGTGACTCTAAGATATTTTTTAGCCCCAATATTTTGTTCTCCTCCAACTCTTTCATTTTATGATTCTTTATCTTATCACTTTGGATTCTCATTCTAAGGTAAGCAGGGAAGATTGTTGTTACCTTATTACAATACATATGCTTCTGAAAATTTTTACTTAAGAATACCTTGTCAGAAATAGCCATTTCTTAGGAATTAAGTGGTGTGAGTGTTTTTTTTTTGTTTTTTTGTTTTTGTTTTTTTTTAAATCTTTCTTCTCTCAAGATACTCCTTAGAAACTCCCAGACCTCTAGGTTTAATCTTACATGAATTTTTTTTTTTTTTTTTTTTTTTTTTACTAAATGTCTGGTTCTAGTTTGCTTAATATTGTTGATCCCATCATTACAGAGTCTTCTCTTTTTTAATGCCTTCAGTCTTTGATACAGTATGCTTTGCTACCTAGAATGGCGCATATGAAGCAGCCAGGCTTTGGGAAAAAATGAAAAAGTTGGAAGAATGCAGAGAAGAGGCATATCATATGACTCATGATGGTATGGGAAGTTTTGCCTTGAGTTTTATATGTGGAATATGACTTGTTTACTCTGAAGATTTGAACCTAACCTCCTGTCTATTTTAGGTTATTTGAAACTTTGGCAACTTAGCAAGCCTTCTTTTGGTGCATATGATGCCATCTTTGTGGATGAGGCCCAGGACTGTACTCCAGGTAATAAACACAGGGAATAAGTCTAAAATAAGTAGAAATTGTGCTCTCGCATGCTTGTTCTCTGTTTCTTTGTCGTTCTCTCTTTCTGCACATATAGACACATATATAACATATATAGTATATATGTTTGTATATATACTTGTATAGATGTATATATAATTGCTACATATATGTATATGAATATGTGTGTGTGGCATTACAGTTTTGACAGTTCCCCTATACTAAATGTTTATCCTGAACAATTCTTTTAAACACTCTTTAGATCTTGGTGTCTTCATCTGTAAATGAACATAAAAGTGTTTTGTAAGCCCAAAGACCTTTCCTCTTTCATTTTTATGAGGTAACCTGGTATGTAGTGGCATACTGAACTTGAGAAGAGTTGACAGTTGACTTTGAATCTTAGCTGTAACTCTTTCTAACCATGTGTAAGTTTTACCGTATCTGAATTTCAGTTTACTTTTCTATAAAAATGATACCTGCTTTATAGGATTGTTATGAGGAACATTTTTTGTAGGCCTAAAAGAGTCATATAAATATGATCATTATTCATGCTTAAAAAGGAAGCAGTAATATAAATCATCCCCAAAGCATTTGTGTCCTACTTTGAAATATATCATGTTAAGGTAAATATGCTTACTTTTTTTCTTATGTTTTGTGTCAAATATATCTTTCCTGCTTTCCCTGAAAACCAGTTGGCTGATGGCAAAGGGTCACTAATCTTAGGATGAAAATTTTGATACAGATAATACCCACGTGGATAAAACATGTGAATACACAGCTTGTTTACATATGTGAATATAGTTCTGAGGCATCTTGGTGGTTTCCAATTGGGATAAAACAGCAAAGTATTGTTGGCTTGTTTTCTAAGATACTTGTACTTAGTAAATATTTGCTTCATTGCAGATTGTTAGCATATGTAAAGAACAGTTTGTAGTTGTAAAAAATATGTTCCTGATAAACTACATGAATGACTACTAGTGGTTTGGGGTTTGATTAATTTACTTACTCTTTAAGAAAAGCAAAGAACAAGCTTATCTAAAATGCCCTGGTGGAAGCTCACAAACTTTAGTTTCCTCTTTTCCTTATGAAGAATTATTTCTTTTTGTTTTTTGGTTCCTTGATATCATACTCTTTTCTTCTTTTTGGTTGTAGCCATCATAGACATTATTCTATCCCAGCCATGTGGAAAAATATTTGTAGGGGACCCACACCAACAAATCTACACCTTTCGGTATGCTATTAATGCTCTTTTTGCAGTGCCACACACACATCTCTTCTATCTCACACAGGTAAGAACTTTGCCAACTCCCAAAGCATTATTTTAATGTTTGTTTTTTTAATTGTGCTTTCTCCCTTTGCCCTTTTGTTTGTACATCTGTGAATAGGTGAAGATTTATAGGAGCAGTGAAATTTTGTAAAGTTGTGGACCTGAAATATGTACCCAAATCTTAAGATTCTAGCCTACTCTTCCTTTTTTTTGTGGTTTTCTTCCTTAAGGGCTAGCAAAAACCCACTTGGCTACCTTCTCTGTGTCATTTGGGTTCTTCTAGGAAGGACTGTTCAGTATAGCCTATGTGATTGCTTGTAGCTTTCTTTTTTATATGCCTAACACCAGACTTTCCTCTGTCCCGAAGTCTAGTAGTATTTGGAAAGGAACAGGGTCCTGGCAGTGACCAAAGCCACGCCATAATCCACGGCTATAACTTTCCTTTTGATACATTGTGTCCAGCCCTTACCGCTTTGGCTTGGCTGCTGTTACAGACACTTTAGGCCTCTCACATGGGTTCTTATATGACCCATTACAAGAGAAGATATTGTTTATCTTCAAGTATGAAGCAGCTCAGTCCATCAAACACTGGATTTAGGATCATAGCCCTTTGAAGTAAGAAGTTTTTTTGTTCATTTGAAGAGAAGCTTTCAGGATTGTAGTCAGTCAAGCTGATCCTGAAGTCTCCACAATTTTTATTTCAACAGATATTTATTTTTTAATTTTTTTTTGTTAAAGCTTTTTATTTGCAAAACATATGCATAGGTAATTTTTCAACATTGACCCTTGCAAAGCTTTCTGTTACAAATTTTTCCCTCCTACTCCCCCCCCCCCAGATGGCAGGAAGTCTAATACATCAACAGATATTTATTAAGAATATCATGTATCCTACATTGAAGATATAAAATAACAAAAGAAGCTGTGTGTGTGTGTGTGTGTGTGTGTGTGTGTGTGTGTGTTGAGATGACACACCAGTAACTAATAAAAGTTAGAATGAGATATGTGAACAGAAGAGGACCCACAGAGATGCATAAGAGGATTCTTTTGGGAGGTTAGAGGAAGATATTAGGGAAGGATCCATGAAGGTCTCACTTTTACAGTGGTTGGACATAAGGGAATGGTGAGCATTGAGGAAAGAAGTCATGAGGGCAAGGTGAGATTGGAAAACTGCAATAGCTTAGGTAGGCTAGAACATAGATGCATGACAGTTAGTAGTGATGGAAAGAAATCGTTCTGAAATTGAGGGACAAGGGAAGTCTCCAGATGCCTTAAAGTTTACCTAGCCCTATATCAGAGCCAGATAGCTAACTGTGCAGACATGAATCCTTAAAAATGGCAGAGAACAGCAGAGATGTGTCAGATATCAAATATGGTATGCAGGGTTTGGAAAGTTGTTAGCTTTTTAAAATCTGTCTTAAATTCCTTTGATAATCAGATTAAAATGCATAAAATAAATAGGATTACAAAGGAAATCAACTATTGAAAGAAAGATGTAATTTTTCCTCCATCCAAAGTTCATGGGCCCCATATCCCTGAAACTAAATGTACTTGGATTACTGG
Organism: Myrmecobius fasciatus; assembly: GCA_023553655.1. Classification (NCBI taxonomy): domain Eukaryota; kingdom Metazoa; phylum Chordata; class Mammalia; order Dasyuromorphia; family Myrmecobiidae; genus Myrmecobius; species Myrmecobius fasciatus. Next base: position 16,999 of record JAJPUD010001120.1, on the reverse strand, counting down.
GGGGTCCTTGCACCCTAGATTAAGAACCTCTGTCTAGAGGAAGGTAGAAAAAACTCAAAAAGAGAATATTAGTAGTGTTTGTATGAGAACAAGTCCTTAACCAAAGTTAAAGAAGCAGCATGATGTAGTGGAAAGAACACAGCCTAAGGGAATAGAGCTTCTAGATTCTGATTCTGTTTCCAGCGTCTACTACATATGTGACCTGGGGCAAGTAATATAATCTTAGCATTTCATTTTACTTATCTGTAAAATGTAAGGGTTAGTTAGACAGCCTCTAAAATCTATGATTCTATGAAGATCCATCTTTAAATCTGTTCTGTGGTATTAGGTTGAAGACTTAAGTATTTTAAAGGAAGGAATGTATATAGATGAGAAACATATTGAAGGATAAAATTGAAAAAATTTGGATCATAGGTGGGGGAGATAGGAGAGGTCAAAGAATCATAACATCAAGGTATCTTTGAGATTAATTAGATTCTGTGCTATTCATTTTGTACTCTTACCCTCCTTATACTCACTCTCAGCCCAATGAGGCACTTTTGAAGCATCCTGTATCTTTCTTAAGATTTCACAGGTAGTCAGGATTTGAATTCAGGGCTTCTAACTCCATATCCAACTTTGTTTTCACCATATTATACTGACAACATCCAAATACTACTTATTTGTCGTTCAATGATTGGGAAACCATTTCCTCATGAAAACTTTTTAAATGGCAGATGGTTCTGAGGTTTCAATCCTAGATGACTGGGAGAATGGTGTTTGAAAGATTACATACTTAATAGTTTCTTGGGAGACAACATAATAATCAGACTCTAGTTAGAGCCCCATCATCAGATTCAAATCTGAAGATTTTCTAACATGCTAGAGCATTCTGCTAGCATTGAGACAGACAGCTAGATAATATAGGTGGATAGAATCCTGGAGTCAGGAAGAATTGAGTTCAAATCTGCCTCAGACAGTTACCTGCTCTATGAACCTGGGCAAGCTTCTTAAATTTCTTTCCTCAACATGGCTTTCTTCAACAATGAAATGTTTCAAACCACCTCTAATTGTTCACTGAAGAAAGCCATATACACACAGAGAGGGATGTGAAATGTGGACCACAACATAACATTCTCATACTCCTTGATTGATGTTTGCTTACATTGTGTTTCCTTTATCTGATATATCGTTTGTGTAGATAAGATCTTTCTTGCACAGCAATGATAAGTTTGGAAATATGTATACATATATTCGATTTGCCAATATTTTAACATAATTAACATGTAGTGGATATCCTGCCATCTAAGGGAGGGGTGGGGAGTTGGGGGGAAAAATTTGTAACGGAAAGCTATGTAAGGGTTATTGTTGAAGAATTACCCACACATATGTTATGCAAATAAAATAAAATAAAAAATTTCTTTCCTCAGTTTCTCATTTGTAAAATGAGGATAATAATAGCAACCAGCTCCCAGGATTGTTTTAAGGATCATTTTTGTAAACCAGTTGACAAACTCTATGCAAATGCTGATTATTATTATTATTGTTATAGCCTTTGAAAAACTAAAGTCACTTTTGTGTCATGTTTAGCTATGGTGGGTAGGACTTTAGTGGAAAATGGACCTAGTGGCTTATCTCTTATACAAAGACTAGTCTTTCTGAGTTTGGAAAAGTTTATCTTCAGGTTTGTTATAGAGAGTAGTGAATTTGTCCTCCATAGCAATCTTCTAAAAACTTTTCAACTATGTATATCAATGAAGAAAGTGACCACTGAAGAAATTACAGGTTCTTAAGGTACTAAATGGTAAATTTATGTATATGTAGTTTTATTTTTTAAAATTTTCAAATATCCCTTCTACCTAGGACGAGTCAGAAATTATGTTTAGCAAGGCAAATGAGTTCAGTTTATTAAAAAGTATTATTCTCCTTTAAATGCTGAAAATTTTAGTGCATGTGTGTATTTAGATTAATTTACTGTTGATTAAGATTTAATTTACTGTTATTGTTGACTGGTAGTGATTTGTTGTATGCTGGGATGTAGCTACCAATTCTTTTAATTTCTTGACTTTTCTCAACAGAGTTTTAGATTTGGTGCTGAAATTGCTTATGTGGGAGCCACTCTCTTGGATGTTTGTAAGAAAGTCAGGAGGAAGACTTTGATTGGAGGAAACCAAAAGAGTAAGACTCTAGTTCCTTTGGCTTATGGGTTCTAAAAATTAATTTTTTTCTTTACTATAGAATATATGTTTCTCTCTCAAAAGGTACCATTAGAGGCAGTTCAGAAGGACAAATTGCCTTGCTGTGTCGAACCAATGCGAGTGTGTTTGATGAAGCAGTGCGGGTAACAGAAGGGAAAACTCCCTCAAGAATATATTTGATTGGGGTAAGAATGAATTTCTTTTGATTGCTTCATGCACTGAAACATTTCAGACAAATATACTTTCTTCCATGAGAAGAAAATACTTGGTGCAAGAGATCTAAATTGACTAAATTATGGAAGGGAATATTTATTTGACTGTTGGAAATTTCTTTCCTTGATCTCTTTCATTTGTCAGTTGGGTGGTTGGTTACGTGAATGAGAGGGCCCTCTTAATGTTGACTAAATATTAAATTGCAATGACTTGAAGGACCCTTTCATATTTACATGTTCGTTTTGAATCTCCAACTGTTTGTTATCATTATTCATTACTGCAGAATTGATCAGGTTGACTATACATAATCCAAAAGTAGCACTATCTTAGTTGATGGATTAGAGTTTTGGACTGGGGGTTTCGAGCTGTGCCAGGGGACAAATCACTTCGTGTCTTTTATGAATATACCAGTATCTTCTTCTTTTTTTTTTCCCACAAGGAATTTGAGGAGATTAGGTTTCTGAAGGGAAGTTGCTATGCTTTTTAAGTTCATCATAATAAAAATAATACTTATTAAACATTATGCATACATTGAATGTTGTGCAAAATCTAGTTGATTTCTTCTCTTCCTGACTATCCGTAACACAACTGACTATACAATGTTAAGGAACTTAATTACATAAAAATCAAATATTTTGTTGTATAATGTCTGATATTTTCTGAACATCTACTTATGTGTGTTTTGATTCCCTGAGAACACTGTGAATTCCTTCTGAATATGAACCATGTAATAAACTTCTTTTGTATCCTTTATAATAATATCATGGCAAATGCTATGGCTCATGATTTGGGTTAGGTCAGAAGTTTTTATTTAGAAACACTTAGTTATGGGGAAATGCAGAAAGAAGAATTGCTTCAAACTGAGCTAACAACAGACATGTACCCTATATTAAGCAATTTGCTTTTATCTCCAGTTAGCATTGTGAATGGTGCTGGATAACTTATTACATTCTATGTTTAGTCTTACAAGAACAGCACAAAATGTTTTTGTTTCATTGTAGGGTTGGCTGATCCCAGATTTCGAGAAGTGGTTTGTATCTAGAGAGAAGAAAGCTCTAATACCCTCTATAGCATCTAGTATTATGGAACACATAGTAGATGCTCAGCAAGAGTTAAATTAAATGGACTCAGGCTTTGCCTATTTGAGGTTTATCTTTTAAAATGAAATAAGATGCAGGATTTCTCTTGCAATATCCTTCACCAAAGATATAATGAGAAATATATGTACTTAAACTATTGACCTTATCAATCATATTTACATTATACTAGCATATGTTCCTAGAAAGTAAATTCCTCTAACTAATTAACAGATATAGAACAGAGGCCTTGGTTTTGCGAGAGATGTTGAGAAGCTAATAGTTGAAGCAAAAACCCCAAATTGGCTCTCTGAAATTCTCAAACTATAGCATAGCCCGGTAATCCTAATTAACACGACTTGCATATTTCATGCTTACAGTTCAAGGTTGTTTCTTAAAAATCACTTTGTTTCAGAGTTCCAATATATTTGCATTATTTTGTTTTACTTTTAAAAAATCCAACCTTTAAGAAAAGGGCCCCACATGTGCAAGAATGTTTGTGGCAGCTCTTTTTGTAGTGGCTAGAAACTGGAAACTGAATGGATGCCCGTCAACTGGAGAGTGGCTGAATAAGTTATGGCAAATGAATGTCATGGAATATTATTCTATTAGGAACGACCAGCGGGATGATTTCAGAGAGGCCTGGAGAGACTTGCATGAACTGATGCTGAGCAAAATGAGCAGAATCAGGAGATCATTATACATGGCAACAACAATATTATATGATGATCAATTCTGATGGACATGGCTCTCTTCAACAATGAAATGGTTCAAACCACTTCCAATTGTTCAGTGAAGAAAGCCATATACACCCAGAGAGAGGGATGTGAAATGTGGACCACAACATATCATTTTCATGCTCTCTATTGATGTTTGCTTGCATTGTATTTCCTTTTCTGATTATTCTTGCTTGTATTTAAGATTTTTCATGCACAAAAATGATGTGTGGAAATATGTATACATATATTCGATTTGTCAAGTATTTTAACATAATTAACATGTAGTGGATATCCTGCCATGGGGGGGGAGTAGGGGGGGAAAATTTGTGGCAGAAAGCTTTGTAAGGGTTAATGTTGAAGAATTACCCATACATATGTTTTGCAAATAAAAAGTATTAATTTAAAAAAAAAATCCAACCTCATCCCACAACTTTTTCAGGGAACTAAATCATTCGGATTGGACAGATTCATTGATATTTGGGTCCTTCTTCAGTCAGATGAGGAGCAGCGCAAACGTAAGTACCCTGATGGTCCAGGCTCAACAGAATAAATATTGGGGGCAAGAGATCTCAATGTTATTCTATTATGAAGTGTCTGCTTAACTGACTTGCTTTCCTTCATGGGAAAGGTTGTTCCTTTCTGACGATATTTAGTAAATAAAGCAGGATGCCTGTGGACTACTGTTTTCAGAGAATTTGCTAATTTACTTCAGTTTCTTCCCCATGTTCTCTACTTTTCCTGTAGCAGAGAGAGTCCTCGATTTGAGTCTTATTTCTGTCACTTGACTCCTGTATGACATTGAGCAAAGTTTTTACAGTTTCTCATCTGTAATGAAATTATGGGGTTGGAAGAGACTTCTCAGACCCCTGTCAAATTTCATATTTTTTGAATGAGGCATGAGAGGTAACCATGATACAGCAGACAGAGTGCTAGATCTGGTGTCAGAGGACATAGATTGAGCCTGCCTCTTTAATTAAGGCAGTAAGCCTTTGTGATCTTAAGCAAGTCACCTCTCTTTTCTGCTAGACCTATTTCTTTGCCCCCTTAAAACTCTCAGAAGCTCCTGAAAAGTGTGAATCAGAATGTTTATTTTTCTTATTTAACTCTCTTAATACCCTCGGAAGACATTAAGGTTTTTGCTTCTTTTTAAAATGTTAGCACTGCATCATCAGATACCTCCTTCACAATTGCTTAAATGTTATATCTTACTGAGTTTCACAATGGCTTATGTTTGCATTTCAGAGATCTTGCTCAGCTTTCCTCTTTTTATCAAACATGTTGTTTATTAAAGGTCCACTTTCCCTCGTAGACTCAACTTTAAAGGATAAATTAGTCTTGGTTGTAAACTTCTCTCTTCTGCCTTTTAGAATGTTATATTCCAAAGTCTCCTTTCATTTTGTCATTAGGTGTTTTCTTATCTTCACTGCAGTTCCTTGGTACTTTGAACTTCTTTTTGGCTGCTTTTGCCTTTTTTTTTTTTTTTTTTTTTTTGTGACATACTGTAATCAAAATCCAAAACTTGTATGTCTCATATTTCTCTTTTTGGGGTTCCTTTCAATACATGATTGGTAGATTCTTTCTCTTCTTTCTTCTGATTCATTATAGATCTGGGTAGTTTTCACTGGTAATTTCTTGAAATTAAGTATCTATACTTCTTATTTTTAATTAATTTTTCTGGTAAACCATGACTTTCAGGGAATCTAGTGATTTTTAAATTATCTTTTGTTGAATTGTTTTTCAGGTCAATGTTTCTGAAATTAGGCATCTTATATTTCTGGGGTTTTTTTCAGACTTTTGGCTTTGGAATAATATTTCTTACTGTCTCATGGAATAATTGATTTCTCTTTGTTTATTCTGATTTTTCAGAAATTCTGTTACTTGGGCACTATCCATTTTAATCTTGAGGACAAGGGCAGTGCTTTTGCTTTTCTTTGTATGTTTGGGCTTAGCATAGTAAGTCCTTAGAATACTCAAGAAGCATTGATAATGCTCTTGTCTATTCTCTTCCTTCTAATTAAGTTAGAAAGAATTTCATCTTAATTCTTTTGTCTTCTATGTCTTTAATTTTCTTCAGCCTTAGCTCCTGAATTGATGGGACTTTGTGCTAGGGCCAGGCACTATCCTATCATACTTTTGGGCGAGATTTTCATCTCTCCTTGGTGATGATCCAAGTCATTTAACTTCTTCTGACCTCTGCCTTTTGGGGTTTGGCCTTCTGCATCTTTGAAGTTCAGGGCACTAGATTTTAAGGACCTTCTCTGGTTCATTAGAACAGAATGCTAAATACCTTGTCTTGAGTCATCCTCATCTGAGTATTCCACCAACTTCACTGGTTGCTGTTGCTCCTGATGGAGGAACTTTACTAGAGGGAAGAATCTTTGAGCCCCTTTCTCAGTTTTGAATAAATCTAATGGAAAGATAAACAAAAAGGAAAATATAGAAGTGAATAATTTACTGAAAAAACTAGAACTACGACAAAGTATCTACTAAATAGAACTGCAAAAGAAGCTGCATGTTTGTACCAGATAAAACTTACAAAAATTGACCATATGTTAAGAGACAGAGACACTGCCAACAGGAAGTAAAAATACATAATAATAGATACATTCTTTATAGACAATATTGCAATAAAAATAGTAATCAATTCTGGGTCTACAAGCAAAAGACATAGAATCAAATAGAAACTTAACAGTGAAGTCCAAAATAATAACAGGATCTAACAAATAATAGAAATTAGACCAGAACTTTTTTTTGATGAAAGCTAAAAAGTTGGCAGAAATTCATATTTGACTAATACCCTCTGCCATCTTCCATAGCACATTGTAATTAGAAAGATTGTTTTGATATTAAAGATCATACTACTTAAAAATTGAGGCAGCTAGGTGGTGTCATGTGTGGAATCCTGGAGTCAGGAAGACTCCTTTTCCTGAGTTCAAATCTGGCCTTGGATCTAGCTGTGTGATCCTGGGCAAGTCATCTAGCCTGTTAGCCGCAGTTTCCTTATCTGCAAAGTAAACCGGAGAAGGAAATGACAAACTACTTTAATATCTTTGCTAAGAAAACCCCAAAAGGGCACATGAAATCTAACTCGACAATAAATAAAAACATTAGAAGAGAACATACTTCTCATGGCTGAGGGTAGGAATTGTATTCAAGCTGTTCCCCTTATACTCTGCAAACTGACAAAGAATATAAAAAATTAACAATAGTTGGCAGATTTTAGGAAGCTGGGCTCATTTGTGCTTTGCTGGTGGAAGTGTGAATTAATATAGTCATTTGGAAAGTGATTTGGAGTTATGCAAGTAAAGTAACTAAAATGTTCCTACTTTTTAAAATCAGATTTTCTAATTGGGCTTGTATCCCAAAGAGTCCACTGATAGGAAAAAAATTCCCATATAGCTGCAATTTTTGTGATAAATATTTGGAAATAAATGCTTATCAATTAGGAAATGGCTAAGCAAACTATTTCATGAATGTAACGGAAAATTATTATGATATAAGAAATGATAAATGCATAGAAGCATGGAAAAATCCAGAGAACCAAGAAAACAACATGCGCAATGACTACAATAATGTAAAAACTATGCTTTTGATATAAGTATACCATACATAAAAAATCAAAAATGAATATTGCAAAATTATAAAGAACAAGCATGGCAATTTAATTGAGATGTTACTGAATATATATAAACTAGTTTAGGTAAAATTGTCATTTTTATTAAATTGGCCCTGCCCCTGCCCATGGACAATTACTCTTCTGTTTAAATCTGATTTTATTTATATAATTTTTTATATACTTTTGCTTATATAGTTCATGGACTTATTTTGATATATGTAGTCCCAGACATTTTATACTGTCTAGAATTATTTTAAATGGGATATCTTTTATTATCTCTTCTTGAAAGTGGGTTTTTTTGGGTTTGTTTTTTTTTTTTTTTTTTTTTTTTTTTTGGTTTGTGTGATATATTGGAATGCTGATGATTTATGTGGGTTTACTTTATATTCTGCTACTTTACTAAAATTACTAATTTTCACTAACTTTTTAGTTGTCTTTGAAATTTTCCAGGTATGTTTTCATATTATCTTCAAAAATAGATTTTTATACCAATATTTTAAAATGTTTTAAGTAGAAATAGGTGGTAGACTTTTGTCAAAAGTCTTTTTTGCATCTATTGATATAAATATGTATTTTTTATTTTTATTGCTAATGTAACCAATTGTATTAATAGTTTTCATTATGTTAAACAGTCCCTGCATTCCTGGATAAATTATATTTGATTGCAATGCATAATTGTAATCTTTTAGCTAGGTTTTTTTTTTTTTTTAAGAATTTTTGCATCAATATTCCTTAATGAAATAGAAATGTAATTTTCTTTGTTTTTACTCTTCCTAGTTTACTAGATCAGTGTCATGTTTATTTCATAAAAGGAATTAGGTAGGATCTCTTTGGTGCCAATGATGTCAAATAATTTATTTAATATTGAAATTAGTAGATCTTTAAATATTTGATAAAATTACCTGCTCCAGCTACTTTTTTCTTAGGAAGCTCATTTATGTTTTCTAATGAAGTCAAAGTAGCTTATAATCATATGAAAAAATGATCTAAATTATTTTTTATTAGAGAAATGCAAATTAAAACAACCTTGAAGTATCATTTTACACCTACTGGATTGACCAAAATTATTGAAGGAAAAAGTGACAATTTATAGAAGTGAAATGATCCAATCATTTTGGAGAGCAATGTGGAATTATGCTCAAATTGTTATTGAACTTTGGCCCAGCAATACTACTACTAGGTCTATTTCCAAAGATGATTGGTGAAAAAGGAAAAGAACCAATATGTTCTAAAATGTTTATAACAGTTCTTTTTGTAATAGTGAAGAATGGGAAATTGCAGGAATGTTTATCATTTGGGGAATGACTGGATTTTGATGTGGCATATGATTTTTATGGTATACTACTGTACTATAAGAAATGATGAGCTCACTGATCTTAGAAAAACTATGAAAAAACTTGTATGAAATAATGAAGAGTGAAATGAGCAAAACCCAAAGGATATTGTATACAGTAATAGCAATAGTTTTAAGAATGATTTTGATCAAATAGGCTGTTTTGACATATAAATATCAAAATTAACTATAAAGGATGTAATGAAGAAAGGTGCTATCTGCATCCAGAGAAGGAACTGATATAACAAATTTATGTACAAATGTACATATGTATACATTTACAAATGTGTATTTATTTGTACATATTTAATGGGAGTCATTTCTAAGGTAGGGGGTAGAAATTTGCACAAAAACATTTTATTTTTAAAAGGAATATCAAATTTTAAATAGAATTGATGTTTCATGTGCAATCATATTTTTAATTGTTAATGGAAATGCTTGTTTTATTTTGTAAATTTAAAAAAACAAAACAAAACAAACAAACAAAAAAAAAAAAACAAGCCTGAAAGGAAAGAAGAGATATGAGAAGCTTCTCTCAACTAACCATTTCCTGCAAGTGTTAGATCCACAGGTATTACATACTGCACATGTTTTTTGACTTTTTTGTATTAATTTGTTTTTCTTTTTCTTTTCATTTCTTTTTGCCATTTAAAAATACCAGGGAAGGGGGGAGGGAATAAAAGGAAAACTGTGGTCACTTAGAGAATGAAAGAAATCAATTCAAATATATTTTAGAAAAATAATTATCCCAAAAAATGATCTTGGAAGAAGCTATCCTACAGTGAGAGAACAAAACTTTGACTTTCAGGGTGCAGAAATTACAAGCAGCTGTACTTGAGTGAAGACTATGCCCTCTTAAAATGTTAGCAAAAAAGGATTGTAGTTTAACTGTACTTAAGTCAAAGATTTCTTCTTATGAGAGAAGACTCTTAGAACTGAGTGGAGGGTGAGGGTTGTAGCTGCATTTTCAGTACACAAGTAATAAATGTAGAGATTTGATCCTTCACTTAGTCTCATTTTCTAGCAGAAATGTCTATATCAGTAGTACTTTACATTTTGATACATGTCATAGTACTTCAGTTATTTGGTTAGTCATAGTTGATCTTTATCCTATATCCTATAAGGTATAGACTATAATTTAACTAATAATACATTAGATTTATTTTTCTTAATTATTTTTAACTAATATATATTTTCTATCTCATAACTTCCTGCCCACTAGGGAAGGGGAGGGGGGAGAGAAAACAAAACTTTTATAAGAAATAGACATAGTCAGACAGTATTGGGCATGTCTTATATTGGGCATGTTCAAAAATACATCTCTCCTTCCAGAGAGAAGTACGTTTCAGATTTTATGTATTTAAAATATATATATATATATATATATATATGTATATATATAATTATTTGTTTTAATCAACCAAGATCTGTTTTCTTGGTTTTCTATTTCAGTTGCCTATTTCTCAGTTGAAGAAACAAGGAAAAAAAAAAACATTAAAAATATGTCATCAATCTCCCCCCAAAAAAATCCACATTGGCCATGTCTGTAAAAATATTTGTCTCATTTTCTATTCTGAATTCTTCACTTTTCTGTCTGGAAATGGATTTCATGTTTCATCATTAGTCCTCTAGAATCTTGGTTAGTTGGATTATTTCATAAAATTTATATACCATTAGCTTATTCATCTATTCTACAATTCATGAGTACCTCCTCAGAGTCTCATTTTTTTGTCATCTCAAAAAAAAGTTATAAAGGCAATTAGGTGACACAGTGTATAGAGCACCAGCCCTGAAGTCAGGAGGACCTGAGTTCAAATTTGACCTTAGCCATTTAACACTTCCTAGCTGTGTGACGCTGGGCAAGTCACTTAACCCCAGTTGCCTCAGGGGAGAAAAAGAGTTATAAATATTATTGTATATCCTTAGAGTTTGCTGTACTTAGGACTAATCTCTCCTTAATTTATTCTTCCTCTAATTTTATACTTTTTACTTCCACCCCAACACTCTTTCCTCTTTCCCTTCTATTGATTTCCCTGCTATGTAAAATGGATTTCTATGCCCAACTCTGAATATGTGTGTGTGTGTGTGTGTGTGTGAGACAGACAGACAGAGATTCTTTTGACCAATTCTCACTTTTGACCAAGTGAGAGTAAGGTTCAAGTGTCAAATGTTTGCCATATCCCTCCATGTTTGTAAAGATGTCTACTTCTATACATTTATTATGTGAGATAATTTTCCCTAAACTTCCTTTCCCATTTCTTCCCTCCATCCCACGTTTTCTTCTTACCTTCTATTGTTAAGATTTCTTATCAAAGTATAACAGAACCACTCTCAGGGCCTTATTTAATTAGATTCCCTCTTTGAACCCTGATGATATTAGGGTTCATAGGGGACATAGAGTTATAATCTCATATTTGAAAGTGGTAGTTTATCCTTTAATCCTTGATCATTGTTCCTTTTTGTATTTCTCTCAGCTTTTGTGTTTGAACTTCAAAGATCCAACCCAACTCTGGTCTTTTCATCAGAAATACTTAGACATCCTTTATTTCTTTAAAGGTCTTTTTTCCTTATTATTTTATACTCAGTTTTGCCTCCTACAACATGCAAATTCTCCACTCTTTTATAGTGGTTAGCACTAAATTACATGTGATCCTCACCTTAGCTTGTTGGTACTTTAATTCTTTCTTTTTGACTGTTTATAGTATTTTTTTCTTTGACTCAGAAGGAAGTTCTGGATTTTGGTTATAATGTTTCTGAGAGTTTTTGTTTTGAGGTTTCTTTCTGGAGGTAACTATTGGGTTCTTTCTATTTTTTACTTTGTATTTTGATTCTAAAACATCTGGACAGTTTGCTTTTTTAAGATATTTTGAAATGAGATAGGATGTGTATATTTTTTTGGAGGGGATTATGACATTTCTTAGGACCTAAAAGTATACCACTGCATTTATATAACACAACTTGTTCAGCCATTCTCCCAATGATGGACACTCCTTAATTCTAGCCTTTGTCACCACAAATAGAACTGCTGTGAATATTATTGTGTATATGGGACTTTTCCTTTTTTATTTGATCTCTTTGGGGTAGAGTTTAAGTAATGACAACTGGAAAGAGGAGGGTTTTTTTTTTTTTTTTTTTTTTTGCTGAGGCAGTTGAGGTTAAGTGACTTGCCCAGAGTCACACAGCTAGGGAATGTTAAATGTCTGAGGCCAAATTTGAACTCAGGACATCCTGACTTCAGGGCTGGTGCTCTATCCATTGCACCATCTAGCTGCCCCGAAAGAGGAGGTTTTGAGTTCAATCTTTTTTTTTTCCCTATTTAATTCTATTTTTTCCAATTACATGTAAAAATAGTTTTTATCATTCATTTTTTGTAAGATTTTGAGTTTCAAATTTTTCTTTCTCCTTCCCTCCCCTCTCCCAATCCTTTCCTAAGACAGCAAGCAATTCGATATAGGCTTTACCTGTATAATCATGTTAAACATACTGCTTTATTAAGTTAAAGTTGTGAAAAAAGAATTGGAACAAAAGGGAAAAACCACAAGAAATAAGAAACAAATTTAAAAGAAGTGAAAATAGTATGCTTCAATTGTCATTCAGTCTCCATAGTTCTTTTTCTGGATGAGGATGGCATTTTCCATCAGAAGTCTTTTGGAATTGTCCTAGATCATTGCATTGCTGAGTAAATGTCATAGTTCATCATCATACAGTATTGCTGTTATTGTGTATAATGTTCTCGTAGTTCTGTTCACTTCACTCACCATCAGTTCATGTGTCTTTTTGGATGTTTCTGAAATCTGCCTACTCATCATTCTTATAGAACAGTAATATTCTATTACATTCATAATTCCTTAATTAATAATGGGCATTCATTCAATTTCCAATTCTTTGCTGCCACAAAAAGAGCTGCTATAAGCATTTTTGTACATGTGGGTCCTTTTCCCTTTTTAATGATCTCTTTGTGGCTTGCATGTTCTTAAACAATGTAAATACTTTTAATGTTCAAAATGAGGAAGGTGATAGTGCTGTTATACTTTATTTGGGTCAGATCATAGTTTCTAAGTTTATGATCCTGTGGATCTTTTATTTTCAGTGTGGTGCATCCCTTTTAAAGGAATATTGATAAGTAGTCTATTTCCATGGGAAAGTGACCAGAAGAGTGAAGTGACTAAAGTCAAGTAATAACCTTTTCTTTAGAAAATAACTTCCTTGAGTAAATTCTGATCCATTTACATAAGTCTGTGAATAGACTTGGACACTTTTTCTGGGTGAGACTTTTACTAAGAACACAAGTATTTCTCTGAATTATGTTGTAGTCATGGAAAACTTTCTGGGTAAAACTTTTATTAGGAACATAAGTATTTATTGTTTTCTGAATTATGTTGTAGTCATGGGAAAGCAGGCATATGGATTAATAATTATTGCCATTTTCTCAGTTACTTTTATGATTTTTTTCACGCAAATATTTGGTATCCACATCTCTTTTTTTTATTAAAGCTTTTTATTTGCAAACAATATGCATAAGTAATTTTTCGACATTGACCCTTGCAAAGCTTTCTGTTACAAATTTTTCCCTCCTACCCCCCACTCCCTCCCTTAGTATCCACATCTCTTTTAACTGTCCTAAAAATCAGTCCTTCAGTTTCTTCAAAATCATATTACCTCCACTTCTCTCTATTTTCTTCTTAACTTAGCTATTGCCTTCAAGGTCACTGCCATCTTTCAGTCAAACAGGTTGGCAAGTGAATCTTTCTTGATTTTTCCTTGACCCCATATATCCAATTAATTGCCATATGTCATCAATTCTACCTCAGCTTCTCTTGCATTCATTTCCTCTCCACATAGATTATAACTACCCAAAGTCAGGCTTCTTTCCTGGATTATGGCATTAACTTCCTGATTGGTCTCCCTGGCTTAAATGTCTCCTTTCTCCAATCTTTCCTCAATTCAGCTATCAAAGTAATATTCCTAAAGAAGAAATATTTCTATACCACTCCCCTACTGGCAAAGTGGCTCCCCTGACACCCTGATTGCTCTCCTTCTTCACCTCCAATTCTTAGAATCCATAGCTTCCTTCATAGCTCAGCTCCAGTGTCACTTTTTCACGAGTCTTTTCCTGATTACCCACTAACACAGTATTACCATGTGTTTACTTAATATATGTCTTAGATATATATATATACATATTGTGACCCCTGCACTTTGATGGCAGGGACTGGCACACAGGAGGTTCTTAATAAGCATTTATTGATTGGTTAACTAAAGCTAAAAATGGTTTCTAAGCTTTTCTCTTTGTCTTTTCTTGGGAAACTGATTTATATCAGTTAATCTTTTTTAGGAAATAGTTATTGTCTGTATTAATATTTGATTTTTACAATTTTTTTGTATTAGCTTATGTAAATATCACAATAGAATTTATTTAAAAGTTGCATGCCATATTTTCTCATTCTTCTTGTTAGCAGTTTTTATCTCTGCTGTAACAAGTTGGTAGTCTGACTGTACACAGAGAGCTTATTTGGAAATGACTCCCACTTTGATAGTCATGTTCTGTCTGCTAAAGTACAAACAGTTTCAGGTCTTTTTGTTTTGTTTTGTTTTGTTTTTTGATAATACAGTATGATGTTTTCTGTGTTCTTTACCTCCCAATCTTAAAGTATTCATGATATAAAGGTGTACTGTGTAATTTACTAATCGTTGGCTTCTTGTTTCTTACTCCTTAGCCACATTTTATAAAATCTCTTGCCATCTTCCCCGTGTGGACCTTTTTATTGAAGTTATACCAAGTATTAATGTTAAACTTGGAAAAGTCATATCATATTCTTTTATTTTCTCCTTATCATCTACAACAGAGGCATGCAAGTTACAATTATGTTTATAATGCTAAGGAGGACTTTGTGTTCTATGCAAAATTGTTTCTCATTACCTTTGAGTATATGATAAATACACTCAGAATATACTAGAATTTTTCAGTTCTAGGTGGTATGTACAATAAGAATTCTGGGCCTGGAATCAGGAAGAACTGAGTTCAAACCCAGCCTCAGATATATCCTACTTGTATGACTCCAGGCATATTGCTTAACCTATATGCCCCAGTTGTATAAATAGGATAATAATAGTACCTCTTTGCCAGGATTATTGTGAGGAAATGATGTATTTGACAGAACTAGTTATTCAAAAGCATTTCCTGCTTTGAAACTTTCCCAGCTACTACTAAAACCTTTGCAAACTCAGAATCACATTATGACATTAGAATAGAACTTTATGGAAGAAAGATGTAGCCATTTAAGTTTTATAATAATATATCAATCATTTTGATGTGTATTTTCTTTAGAAAACCTTTCCATTAAGGACAGATTCATCAGGAGGTGGATACACAAAGATGGCTATGCTGGCTTAAAAAGATATGCTGTTGCTGCTGAAGACAAGGAACTAATGGCAAAGATTGCAGTGGTTGAAAAATACAATGTTCGGATCCCAGAACTGGTAAAAAGGATTGAGAAGTGCCATGTAAATGATGTAGCATTTGCAGGTAAAGGAAAACAGGATGTCTTTTCCATCATTCCATTCTATTCGCACTATTCCTTATGGAAACTTTCTCAGTGCTGGTCTAACAGCTCCATGAATGTTATGACAGTGCTTGACAGAGGTGGGGAACCAGTTGTGTGTGGTTTTCACCTTCCTTTTTTTTTTTTTTTTTTTGATTTTATGAAAATGATTCCTTCATTGCACTAAACACATTGATTACATACCCTTAGAAATAAACTCTTTCAAATATAAATATACAAAAAAAAAAAAAATCTGTCATAAGATACCTGTTTCCACTACATAGTTTTCTTCCCTATTAGTAATGACATTAATTGACAATGCAGATTTAGAACAGATTAAACAACAATAGAGTTGTTTTGCTTTCCATTTAATACTGCATAAAGATTGTGAAAAAAAATTCTAACCTTCCAAGAATGGTACCAACCATTCTTTTGCTTGCCTTCTATCTTGTTTAGTTCTTTCATTTTGCCCTTGTTCTTTACAGATGCAACTTTTCAAATCTATATATGTTGTCAGGAAAGAGACATTTCAGTTTTGTATTTTTTTCTTTCACTTTAAGCCCCTTTTCACTATGTTCTGTTTTTTTCTTGATCTAGAATATGTTTTGGGCACTGTTCACAAAGCTAAAGGCTTGGAGTTTGACACAGTTCAGATTTTGGATGATTTTGTAAAAGTTCCTTGTGGCAGGCATAACCTTCCACAGATTCCTCACTTCAGAATTGGTAAGAATATCAGAAGTTTTCCATATTCATTGTAAAAATTGATATACCAGGACAACAGTGTTTTCACATGTCTGTTATATTTTCTGTTGGATAAAATTTATTTTTATCTTTCAAATAACATGCATTTATTTATCTTTACTCCTTTTCAGCCTCCCCAATTAAAAAGAAAAAAAAGAAAAACAAAACTTGTTATAGAATCAAGAAAAACAAACTTCCACATTATTCAGGTCTAAAAATACACACCTTGAATCTATTTCCCTCTGCTGTAGACTCTGGTTTTAGCATTAGTTTTGAGTGTTTTATGATAGAAAGAATTATTTTTGGTGATGTCGTTATATTGATGTCACTTATATACAGGCTAGTTGATGTAAAGAATTTACGCCTATATGTGATAGTTTAAAAGTTATGAAATTTATGCTTCTGGTTACATGCCATGTCAGCATTTTGTTAAAAGGCATTATTTAAGGATTGTGGTATGTTATTTCATAATAGCAATCAATAAATTATTGAATTGAGCTTCTGCCATGTACACATGTGGTTACTGTAGGATATACAAGAGTTTCTAATTTATAATCAGTAAAAATTTATCTTTTTTTTTTT
>JAJPUD010001119.1:469554-491272 GCA_023553655.1 Myrmecobius fasciatus | reverse complement strand
GGTCACACAGCTAGGAAGTGTTAAGTGTCTGAGATCAGATTTGAACTCAGGTCTTCCTGACTTCAGGGCTGGTGCTCTATCCACTGCACCACCTAGCTGCCCCCATGACTTTGAATCTCAAGGAAGGGTTGACTTAATTACCTGTCTCCAACATCAGACTGCTTTGGAGCCATTGGTATTCTGCCTTAACTCATTCCTCAATAGTTAGCACACTCTTACTCCCAATACTACCCCTATTCCAATGATTCTAAACTCCTGGCTGCTGATGTACAGTTTCCACTCCTGATTGCTATCTCTTTTACCCCCATCTCCCTGCAGTCTCATCCCCAAAATATCACTTCAGATCTACCCATTCTTCATTGGACTCTCTAGATGCTTGCTTTATAATTATTTTAAAAACATGTTTATCTTAATTCTTTAATTTTCTCTCTCCTTCCATCTTCTGGCTCTCATTGACTCCTGATGCTCCTTAATCCTTGGGCAACCTGATTGGATGATTTTTTATACTTCCCTGATTCACTGAACATGGTGGGGAGTTATCATACTTCTTCCTTGATCATCATTTCAATTTCCACATAATCCCTCTACCAGTTTGAGATTCATGATATTCAAATTTATCATTTATTCTAGATCCTGGTGGCTGTTTTCTCTCTACCCTCAGATAATTCTCTTCCTCAATAAACTCAGTACAGAAGAACTTCTCTCTTCACTTCAATTTTTGTCTTCTTATGAGAAATTTAAAATATATATTGATATCTTTGAGTGTGACCTTCAAAGTGAAGACCTCTCACAACTATTGACTAGATTAAGCAAGGCCTGAGGGCCTAAGTTTCAGTGTCAGAGGAGAAAGTAGAAAGTAGTTTGATTTATAAGCTGTCAACATTCCAGTTCCTAAATAAGGAAAGTAAAGCATATATAACCAATTAGAATGTCTATAAAGGAAAAGGGGGTGGGCTTGGGACTTTGTTCTGGACTGTATTAAAAATCACAAAAATGTACTGGACAGTGGCTCTCCCAACTCTGGACAATTTATTTGATCCATTGTGGGACCGCCTGGTTCTTTCGAGGTCCTAAATAAAGCCTTTGTTCTATACTTTGAGATGCCTCTGAAGTGTTGATAATTCAGATGAGGGTCTGAATATCCCCCACATCTTCAAATACCTTAACTTCCTATTTCTCATTCTTCTCAATTCTGATTGCCCACTCCTCCACTTCACTTTGATCTTGTTAATACTGACAAATTTCCTATTTCCATATTAAATTCCTTTATCTAATCATAATTATTAATCCTGCCTTACAACTCCTAACCCAATTCTTCATCCTTACTTTTGCCTCTAATGTCTCCACTTCTTTGTTCTTTCCCAGACCATCATCCTTTTATTGTCTATACTTTACTCTTCCATCCTTTAGTAAACCAACTATACTCTATTTTCAAATTCCTTGGGCCCTTCTTACTAATCATACCTTGCAAACTACAGTGTTGGGTGATCCCTACTGCTTTTGCTCCTATTGCTATGCTGCTGAATGGAGATGGAGAAATAATGAATTCATGATGACTTAATCTACTACAAATTTATGCTACACAATCTCACTTGCTTCTCCCTGCAGAAAACTGATAGTTACACCCACCAAATTGATTTACTCTCCCACTTACTATAGTGACTATTCCAAACACTTTCATCTCTCCTCAAGCCTCCCATGGCATACTTTCTCCCATTCTTTCAGGTAAGGACAATATCTCATGTTTCATTGAAAAAAAATCTAACCTGTTCACTAAAAGTTCCTTCTCCCCACCCCCTTTCGTCTCACAACACTGACATCTTTTCCTGTTATGCCTTCCTTTAGCCTTGTCTCACATGAAAAGTTGAACTTTCTTCTTGAAAGGTGAATACATACATCTCATCTTGTTTTCTACTACAAATTGTTTCCACTATCCATACTTTATTAATTTAATTTAATTTCTTTAATTTTTGGTTCTTTCCCTGCTGCCCACAAATGTGCCAATGTCTCCCTCATCCCTTTAAAAATATAACACTTCATCTGATATTACCAACCTAGCTAAATACTGTTATATTTTTCTTCTCTTCCTAAACTCCTTGACAACTACTCATTGCCTCCACTTCCTTTCTTCCACAATCTGACTTCAAGCATCATCATTCAACTGAATCATCATTCAACTCTCTCCAAAGGATCTCTTAACTGCTAAACTAAATGAATTTTTCTCAGTCTTCATCCTTCTTGACCTCTTATACCCTCTTTCTTCTGGACACTCCATCCTCTCTAGGTGGTTTTTTTTTTTTTAATGATAGTGCTCTTCCCTAGGTTTTTTCAGTCTTATTTATTGGTTCTTCATTCATGCCATACCTACTAATCATGATTCTAACCCAAGTCCTCTTTTTACTCTATGTTTTCTTGGTTGGTTATTTAATCAGTTGTCCTAGGTTCAGTTGTCTCTATATAGATAATACTCGGATGTTTAGCCCTAACATTTCTCTCAAGCTATGGTCCTTTTGATGTAATATGATTTTGTGGTCCCCTGCTTTTAGGGGAGAGGGGGGACTTCTGTTTTGGCAATAAGTCAGTAATACTAGATCTTCTGGCTTAATCTGTTTGATTCTTACCACTCCTTAGTCAGATAGCTTCTGGCCTCAGGATAGTGCCACAGATCAAATTCCTGAGACAATAGTGAATAAGACCACTCCACAATTCATTGCTGGCTGATAATCTGGTCATTAATAATTTGGTCAAAAGGAGAAACAGATTCCAGAAACGAATCCTTTCTACCTATAAGCCATAGAATTAGCATATCTATGATAAAAAGCTGGATAAATGTTTCTCCTTGCTAGTTTCTCTGCTAATTTCTTTTGGAAATTCAAGCCTGCTTTTGTAATGATGTTAGAATTACAATTGTGTGGGATAAATACAAGACCTCCTTTCCCAAATTACCTAATCAGAGACATCTTCAGGTACAAAGAGAAGGAAGGAAGGAAAAGAGGGAGGAAAGAGAGAAGGAGGAAGAAAGGAAGGAAGGAAGGAAAGGGGGGAGGAAAAAAGGAAAGAAAGAGGTTAGAATGTAAATAGATTTAAAAAAAAACTTTAGATAAATTCATATATGCTAAATCTATAAGCTACTAAATGAAATTATGGCTCCTGCTAGCCTTCTGAGTTTGACAGCAGAAAGTCAATCCATTCTCCCACAACAGACTCCTTGGTTTTATTGGCAAAGACTGAGTGGCTTAAGAATACTTCTGGTCTTTTGTTTCCTTCTCTGAAGGAAGGAAGAGAAAAAGAGCAAGTCCCTTATTATCTAGCCAAGAGGGAACTCATGCTGTTGACAATGCAGATTCAGAATTGAGAGCTGGGCTCTTGATGCCTCTTGGAAAATACATTATGTAACATTGACACTGAGGAAAATTACATGAGTGTCCATTACACACTCAAATAATCCCCAGCCTTCAGTACCAATAAGAAAAGCATGAAATGGTGATTGTAGTGTAGACTGAGATAATATTGGATGATTAAACAAAGAGGCTTTTATCATTTTTAAATTTTGATTTTAATGGTGCCATTTTTTTTTTCTGTGAACTCTAAGTTGACTGCTGTAATCAATCAGGAGCTTTCTCCCCTTCTATTTCCTGTGCTTCCTTCAATCAGCAGCTAATGATAAAAACTGCTCTGTTAAAAAGTATCTTTATCCTTTATTTATCAGATTTCTTAGAGTTGTTAAAGCAACATAGCTTTTCTAGATGGACAAATGCCACTACTGCAAATGTTTAAAAATGATAAAGGGCTCAATTCCCATACCCTAATGAAAAATAATTTCCAATTGTTTGAAACTACCTGAATAATCAAGTGGCATAATGGCTATAACACTGAACCAAGGGTCACAAAGACTTGCAATCAAATCCAGTTTTAAATATTTAGTAACTATGTGAACCTCTATAAGTTACCCAACCTGCCTCAGTTTTCTCAGTTGCAAAATGAGGAAGATAATAGCACCTACTTTTCAGAGTTGTTGTGAGGATCAAATGAGATAATATTGCTAAAGTTTTTTCAGAACTTAAAGCAATATATGAATGCTAACTATTATTATTGCATAATGAGATTGATTACTCGAGTTAATCCCTGCTTACATTTTGTGCCAATTAATGCATATACACATTTGAAGATTTTTTGGGTATTATTTTGGTAGAGAATAAGAAATTTATAAATTAGTGAGACAAATCATACTCTCATCAATTTGTCCCAAGTTTCTATGTGATATTGGACAGATCATTTTTTTTTAATATCTTTTTTTTTTTTTTGCTGAGGCAATTGGGGTTAAGTGACTTGCCCAGGGTCACACAGCTAGGGAATGTTAAGTGTCTGAGACCAGATTTGAACTCAGGTCCTCCTGACTTCAGGGCTGGTGTTCAGACAGATCATTTTTGATACCTTTTCTCTGCATTAGGTTATTAGGCTACAATATAATAGAATTTTGCTACTTCCCTATTATGTATAGTACTGCAAAGTTCACTTCCTTAAAAACAGTTTGAAAATTCTGGACTCAATATTGCCACTCAATATAGGAAGAGATCTCTATTATTTAACATTTATAAAAATCAAGTGAAGTTTTATATTTTCAATAAAGCATTGCTTTTCCAAACTAGTATTAAAGACATAACTAGAGGACTTTTGAATTTTTTTTTAAATCAAAATCTTTACTGCTATGACTAGAACATTGCCCTGAGTTAGATGTTTTCTATAAGGCTAAATAAGAATAATTAACTGAGCAAAAAAAAATCATATTCCATTATCCACTGATTGAATGATGATTGACATTTATATTCTATATCAGATTATCAATTCCTTGGGGACAGGAACTGCTTTGTAAGAGCACTGGAGAAGACTTCAGGACAAAAGCACTTTCGTCTTGATTCTGCCACTAACTAGTCTTTTGATCTTAGGCAAATATCTTCATTTTTCCAAGCCTCAGTTTCCTTCTCTGTAAAATTTTGTAATTGGACTAGTTGATCTTCTTTCTTCCCAATGCCTCGTTAAATATACTACACAAAGATAACACTCAGTCACTGGTCTTGTTTCAATGATGATATTTAAACATTCAGCTGGAATGATAATGATATGGAAATTTGTTTTTGAGGCTTGAAACATATAGCTTTGGTCACACTATACATTACAAATTCATATCACAGAACTTAATCCTATAGTCTATGTATTACTTGTTATTAGTAGTGAATAAATGTTACAAAGTAATTACAACTTTTGTGATTTTTGATTCTATGGATTTTTCTACCCCAGAAATAGAGGACTAGTTAAAAAGCTACACATTCACATGGTATGGCATGCACCACTGATTATATTTATACCTGAATTATCTAGCATGGATTGGAATCTCACCCTATACCCTTTCATAGTAATTCTTAGTAGCTAATTGCCTTCAGAATAATTATCTATTATCATCTATTAGGAGTTCTCCCACAAAATTATGTTAGCTAAGAATATGGTTTAACTTGCTTAGTTAATAGTCAGAGTTCCAAAACATGATTTTACTGACATCCACAGATAATCTTTCTTTTGCCTTCATAGATACCTAATACATAAAGCTAATAGCTTAGGAAAGCAAACTCAACCTAATTGTTCTCAAAACTCTAAAAACTCTTTCAGAATAACAAGAAAAGACTAATAGAAGCAGAAAAGACTAAGCAGAAGACTAACTTACTTAAGAGGAAGGCAAAATAGAATAATATTATTTTCTTGGGAGCAGAGGACTATGGGATTTGTGATATTCTTTTCCATCTCTAGATTCTGCTATCCATCTGTGCCCCACTACTCTTGTCCCTTCCTCTTCTTTTTCTTCTCCTGACTCGTATTCCTCATCCACTGCATAAAACTGTGGCTTTGGCATTAAAGGCGGCCTTATTCTACTCATTTGGTCTCCTCTGGTACCACTTCTATGACAACCCAAATTTAAAGATCTTCCTCCTCTATGCAACCTCTCCATTGGAATCAACTCTGGTTGTTGTCGTCTTTCTTGAATTGACCCTGTTCGAGCATGTGGTTTAAATGTAACAGGAGGGAAGACTGAATCACTGCTATCATCATCTAAAAGACAAAAACAAATAAATCAAATTTGAACAGAGTAAGGAACAAAGAGCAAAATGTTGCCATATCTTGATGGAACCCTGAATAGAGAAGTACTCCATTCTTCATTCATTCATAGGCAAATCACTTGTGATCTTCATCTTTTACAACATTCCCTTCAGTTTCCAGTTCCCGAAGGATAAAACCTAACAAATTTGCAATATTTTAAATACCCCAAGTTTTCTAGTCCATTTTCTACTATTATACTATCCCTATGTTGGTACATTTCTTCTACTGAAATTATTTACCTAGATTAGTAGATGAATGACTGTTTTATTACCAGATAAATACTTATAAAGTATTTTGTTTTATGAAAAGAACACAAACACTAGTGATTCTCATAATGTAAGGAAATAATTTATAGCTAATAGAAAGGCTAATATGGCTGCGAAGAGAAAAGTATTAGCATTCTGATAACATTCGTTTTTTAAAGCTCAGTATTTTTTCAGTCAAGTTCAACTCTTGAAGGCTCTTTATTTTGGGTTTTCCCTTTTTTTTTTTTTTTTTTTTTGGACAAAGGTAATAGAGTGTTTTGCCATTTCTTTCTCCAGTTTCTTTTACAGATGAGGAAACTAAGGCAAACAGCATCACATAACTAGTGTCTGAGATCAGGCTTAAATTCAGGAAAACAACTCCTGATTTCAGATCTGACACTATCCATGACATCATGTAGCTGAAAAGAATTTTAAGCTCTTATTCTATGAAATTCACTATCCTTAGTTTATAAAGGCAGATAGGTGGTGCATCGGATAGAAGAGTGAACCTTGAGGCAGGAAGACCTCAGTTTAAATCTAGCCTCGGAGACTTCCTAGCTGTTTGACCCCAGGGAAGTCACTTAAGTACTTTTCTACTCATAGTTGATAATAATAGCTACCTGCCAGGGTTTTATAATGATAAAATAAGATAATATGTGTAATGTGCTTTACAAACTTTGTTCTTCTTGTGCTGATGTAATAGTTAGCCTGTTTGCAAAATGGGAGATAATAACCAGAAGTTATTGAGAGATTTAACATAAATCTTTCTGTTGAAAAATATCATCCACATGTTTTTATCATCGATCTGAAATTTTTTTTCAAAAAATCCATTTTGTTTTTGCTTGTTTGTTTTGAAAGGCAATTGGAGTTAAGTGACTTGTCCAAGATCACATAACTAGTAAGCAGCATCTAGCTTTCAAGGTGATGTGTGGAAATAGAATACTTCATCATGAAATGAAGTGGGTGACATAAGGTCTCATATTCTACTCATACTGTACTTTTTGAAATACTTATACATCTGATATAATCTGTTTATTTACAAAGTCAGGTATATTTTGAAGAAGTATAATTTAAATATCCCTTTAGTTGCCACCTTTTCAATATCTATATTCTATTAGTGGTGTATGTTTCCAAAACATGGAACACAATAGTTTCCAATGAAATGAGAATGAGTATTAAATAGAGAGCATATTGAGAAGTATGGGATAGGTGAGAAAGCAAACTGCCACTTGTGACAAAGGAGGAATTTAGAAGAAGAACAAGTCTAAAAAATGTCATCAGAAATGTATGAGAGAAAAAGATGAATCATTGTTATGTGCCAAAGGTGAGAGAAAACAAGAAAGATAGCTTAAGAAATTTCTAATCCAAAAACTCTGCTGAGAATTTTGGATCATTTGAGCTACTCATATTTGAATGATATTTTATCAGATGGAAACAAGCATACATTTCCCAAAGATTTAATACTAAACTATGTTGACATGCTTTAAAATTCAATTTCTCATATTCTTTGAAGTTTTAAAATTTTAAAAAATAACCAAATAGAAAAGAAATCAAGTCACAAAGAAAATATCTATTAAGACTCCAAAATCATTTTATATTTCAATTGTCTCTAAGAATTTGAAATGATAATTTTCTATCAACTTTAAGTTGGGGGGGTTGATTTCCTTTCTATTAGAGGAATACCTATTAGAATTTGTAGATTTTAAGACATTATTAAAAATCAAAAGAGAATAACATTTGCTAAAATATGGTGGTTGGTAACTTATGACTTATTTTCATAAAAGTGAAATTATTTTTAAAAAATTCAATAGTTTTGAAATGAGTAAAATACCAGAGTCTCATGAGATGCCTTTTTTCATTCTTTGGAGGAAGAAGAGCAAAGCAGACAAATTACCTGTGAAAACACCAGTCCCTGTTTCTCTGTTTTCTGAATGATGGTTGCTATAGGGGAAGGAATGGTAGCGGATATTTTTGATGCCACTCTATGCAACAAGAGAAAATTAAATAGTGGGTTAGTTGGTAGAGATAGAGTTTCAGAAGGCAAATGAAATTAGATTAACACCCCCCCCACACACACACTATAATGAGACTCCTATTTAAATTATTGGCTTTTAGTCATTTTAAATAGTTAAGTTTAATTTTTTATTGAGCACCTATTTCTTGCAAGGCCCATGGTAGGTGCTGAAGAAGATGCAAATATGAATGAAACAAGCATTTGCTATGGTTAAGCACTATGCTGAGCACTTAAATCATGTCTCATTTGATCTCATATTGATCATCATAATAATGCTATTATTATCTCCATTTTACCTGAATAAACTGAGGCAAAGTGGTTAAGTGACTTATCTTGAACCACAGTTAGTTTGTTTCTGAGGCCAGATTAAACTGTCTTCCTGATTTCAGGTTTAGAATCCCATATTTGCAATAAATACCTAGGTTCAAACCCTACCCCCTCCTATCTCTGTGGCACTGGACAAGTGACTTACTCTCAGGACTTACTCTAGTTTATGATGAATGTTCAAAGACCCTTTATATAAATGCCAAGAGCTAAGGAACCAAACTCTTTGAGCACTCCTGGAGGCCTCTTAGATAGTATGGTAATAGAATAGGGTCTATACCAGATCAAATGCCATTCTATAGATCTATACCAGATCAGGTCTTGACCTTATCTGGGGGATACATTAAGGAAATGGTTCAGGTATAATTTTGTTTGAAGAATACAGATTCATTATGAGAGAAATGAACCATGTATAAACCTGACTCTAATCCATTCTAACTTGGGGTGAATCTAAGTTTTTAGTCATCAAGCCCTCATGTTGTATCCTTCCAAAGGCAGCCCTCTTAATCTTAAGGCAGAAAAGTCATAGCAAAACCAGTTTTTGCCTAATTTGCTAATACACATGGTTAATAGAGCATAATCTGCTTTATAGATGACTTTTATTCAGTGTCATACTAAAGGCTTAAATCATTAGTAATTTTAATGGGTATTAAATAGCAAGTGAAAAATCATGTAATAATTCATATAGCTCTCAAGTAGAAAAACTTGCTTGTTCTTACTGTAAGAGGTCATTAAAACCATCCTAGCCCAGCAGATTGATATGACTTTAATAGGATCTTTTGGAAAACTGAGTCAATCACAGATCACAATAGGTTTGCCAGAAGAATCTTGACTTGAAATGTGTTGGCTATTGATACTTCACTCCTAACTTCACACTCAAATTCTTTGGCAACTTCTGGCCTGGGCCAACATGCTCCTGAAGCTGAGAGAAAGGGGAAGGAAGCTGCCATGACATCCAGCACCCTATTTTTTAGAAGGTTCAGACCAAAAAAAATTGAAATTAATGATATGAAAGTTAAAATTAATTTCAAGGAATTTAAGTTTTATAATTTATAGAGGGAGGCAAATATGATAGGAGTTCAATAAATATTGACAAATAAATGAATGAATATATAAATGACAACTTATACCAGCTTTCCCCATGGCAGGCTATTGCCTTTCCTCAGACTCTCTCTGAAGGTATGTTGGCGACGGATTAGAATTTCCTTTGCTTGTTTCTCCCTTGTTTCTGTGCTTAAATTATATTTATTGTAGGGCAGGGTCTGAAATGAGAATGGGATTATAGACACATGCTGCTCATTTTGAAAGCAAACATTTTCAAAATAATTTCAAATATAAGAAAAATCATAAATTTAACTGAGTTCATTTTTCTTGGACTTCCTTTTTTACCCTTTTTCAACAATCTCACCCAGATGACTGTTGCATATGTTCCCTAAGATCCCTGGATATTTTCCATAAGTAGTTACCCATATACTTCAGATCTATTCTTTCCCCATCAAACCTAACCTATCCTATGTCCTAGTTCTTTCAAAATCTCCTGGTAACCAAATACCTAATTTGATACATAGCTTAGTATTGTATGATCTTAGGTGACAGCAGCTTAAGGCACTATCATTTGCAGCGTATCATCATTGCATTTCCCTTTAAAAGATGCTATCAAAATCTCAAACTAAAAGAAAACTTGTTGTTTAGTTATTTTTAGTCAAGTCTGATTTTTTGTGATTCCATTGTTGGCAAAGATATTGAAGTGTTTTGCCATTTCCAGCTCATTTTACAGATGAGTAAATTGAGAAAATAGGGAAGTGATTTACTCAGGATCACACAGATAGTAACTCTGAGGTTAACATCAGGCCTAGCTGCCCTAAAAGAAAACTTCTGTTAGGAATTTCTGGCCTTAGGGTCTGCTGGGTGTGTGAGTGGAAAGAAGGGCAAAAATGCCTTTCAATGTTCCTCTGATCTATATCATACAATCTTGGCTATTTTTCACTTCCTCTATTGATATATAAGAACTTATTTCTTCTTGCTTTCTAACTGCAAAAATTTGTAGTACACACACAGACTTCTGGAATGGACATCATATGATGTTACAGAGACATCAGGCATTTTGATTAAACAAAAAATATCTACATTTCAGTCACAAACTAGGAATTTTTTTTAGCATAATTCATCTATAACACCGAAGTCATATTGACCCATCAGCCAAGAGAAACATTTGAGACATAATCATCTAGTACAGTCTAAGGGTCCAATATATAGGATAGGAAGGATAAGACATTGTTTTTTTTTTGTTTGTTTTGTTTTTAACTAAGACTTTCTCTTTCTCCTTTTTTTTTTTTCTCCTTGAACAAGTCAATCACTGATTCACATATAAAGGCTCAACTAATGTATGAAGCCAGTGGCTCCATCTGGAGGACAAAATATTTTATATAACTATTCAAATCTGCTATATTGCTTACAATAGTAGGGCATCACTCCAATCTGATCTCTCCTGAATCCCAGAAGGACTTCCCCTATTCCACACAGAAATTAAAGCAAAAAGAGAGATAATACTTCTCATCCTCCAGAGGCTAGTTGTGTTCCAGTCCATCCCTTCCAAATTCCCAATTACATTAAAAACAAAGAATAGAACAGGCCAAGGGAGAATCTATCCTAAATCCTAGACAGAGCAAGTTTGATAAGAGTTTCTCCCTTGTCCAACAGACTTTGGGAGGAAAATTCAATTGGAAAAATGGCCCATAGAAATGACTCACAATAGAATGGCCCTCAGTGATTTAAAAAGAACCCTGAACTCACCCCAGACCTGCATGGTATGACCACAAACTCCTAAACTAAAGCAGGAACTCCTAAACTAAGAACTCCTTGTATCTTGGGAATTCTTTTTTCCTTGAAGATATTTGGGGTTACACTAGACCTCCAAGTCTTGGAGGTATACAGAGAGCAGACTACTCTCTGAACTCTTACCCATTGGGCCCAAAACTGAACCACCCATCACATATGGAAAGAAATCAAAATTACTCTGCCTACAATGATGAAGACAATGATTGCTGCTAGTATTTATATGATTTTTGCAATATTTACAAATATTTTCTCATATTCTCCATAAAATTATCAGACTATCATTTGATCAGAGAATACTTATTTGCTATTTGATATTAACTATGAAATTATTTTTCTAATTATTTTGCTTGGTCCATCTACCTACTTTAAACTATTTTATGCAAACAAAGCAAACAGGGGCCTAACATAGTGCCTAGCATATTGCCCTGGACCTTTGATTTCTGGCACAGTGCCTAGCAGTTAGCAAATATTTAATTCATTGAATAATGGTTGATTTCATTGGTGCAATGAAGCTTTCAATGAGGAACTTTTTTTATTCTAGTCTAATTTTTTTCTGTTAACACAGATCAACATTTTTCTTTAACTTATAACCTTAAAGGGATGCTTGAGGGGGCTCAGAGCTATAATTTATTCAGTATCACATAAGTAAAATGTAAGAGTCAGGATTTTAACCCATTCCTTCCTGACTTTGAAGTCAGCTCTCTAATCACTACACCATGCTGACTCTTACATATTAATTATAGTCGTAAAGAATGAACCTGTGACTTCATTGTTATAAGGAATTTACTAAGAAACTCCCTCTACCAATGCAAATAGGCCCTTTCTCTGAAACTTATAGTCTTAGAGGCACTAAAAACGTAAGTGACTTGTCCAGAGTCAAATGGCCAGGATATGTTAGGGTGGTGCCTGGAACCATGGCCTTCCTGATTCTGAGGTTATCTGTCTATTCATATGTCTACAGCATAGTAAAAAAACAAACAAAAAAAACCCATTTCTTTTTTCAGTTTCTTTTTTTCAGCAAACATTATTTTCCTTGAAGATAATAGAGCATTTATCCTAATGTAATTGGGAAAAGAATGGCACTAGAAAATTGAAGAACAGAGTTCTAGGCCCAGCTCTGTCATTAAGAAGTTGTGAGATCTCCGTGAAGACATTTAAATTCTTTTGGCCTCAGTTTCTTCATCTTTATGATGAGTGGGATGGACCAAAGCTTCTTTCAGATTCTGTCTAGAACTAGGAACTTAGACATGGATAGCCAAGTGGCAAACCTCTAGCCTGAAATTAATCTTATGGAAGATAAGGAAAATCAGAGATGAGAAAAGTCAGGAATTCCTAAACTAAAGGCTTTGGTTAGTCTTTAGTCTTGAGTATCTTTTTGTGGGGCTATGGAGATAAACATGAGGAGGACCCGATATTTCCATACAGGGGGAATAGGACTCTCAGGGTAGGGTAGCCTGGCCCTTCGAGAAAGATACTGGTTCTGCTTTTTGTTTTTGTTTTTTAATATTGAGTTCATCTTCCTGGCAAAACAAACAAACAAAAACTCATCATAAATTTCTAGATATGGATACTACCCTTTCCTCTGTAGATCTCACTTTCTTATCTAAGAGGAATGAATTGGTTCAGGTGAGGTTAGATCAAGAAGAGCCAACCAAATGCAATGACAAGCCTCAAGCCCTGTTATTAGAGCCCAGAAGGACTATTACATACCCTTTGTCGAACTTGGTACATGTTGTGTGTTAGAATTTCCCGCATGGATTCCACATCCTCAGGGGAAAGCCTTTTGGTTCCTTGAATTCTCTGTGCTCTGTATGTATCAGGGGAGAAAAGGCAAGGCATTATTCTGCTAAGCAAAAACAACAGCTGGAAAAATGTTTCATCATCTTACCAAGATTAATATATCCAAAAAAGTCAGGTAAGGAAAACCACTGATATATCCTAGTAAATGATACAGTATTAAAACAATGTTGCATTATTCCAAATTTAAAGCTGACCATTTAAGGAGTCAGATTTAATTAAATGTCATTTATCTTGATGGCTTGAGGAAATATTACTGTAACTCCTGAGTTACCTGCTCTCATGGCTAATAAGATATATCTGATGCTACACACAGAAAAGATGATCTGAAACAAAACTTAAATGAAATGAAATGAAAATTAGTAACAAAAAAAGCTAGTGCAACTTAATTGAATGACAATTTATGTTAATAAAAATAACTGGGAACTTTATCAAAGCTGTTACTCTTAACAGGTCAGAAATATTATCTGAAACCAAATGCATACATTGTGAGAAACTGACTCAAGATGCCATCAGTAAAAAAAAAATTTATATATGTTTTCTTTGCTTTTCCCATTTATACCCCAAATTTATAATAGAAAGTTATTCTGTGTTTCTAATCTTTTCTACATAAAATTTTACTGCCAAATTAATTTTTGGTTTGACCTGCAGTTTTACTGGTGTAAGTTTTGTAAAAATAATAACCTTTACCAATGCACATCAGCAACTATTCAGGAGACTGTACCTATGTAAGCTTGGAGACTGCTTATAGCTTTAAGAGATTGACTTGTCCAATCTTCCTGACTCAAACAAAGGCCAACTCTTTTTTTCCCCCTACACCACATTATCTATTCACCATTAATTTTACCATTTGAAATATTCATTTCTTATATTGGTATTCTATAAAATAGTATGCACATTTGCACATTTTAAAGTATGATTTATTTTTATGTGATTAGGCAGTAGAATTTTGATTCCTAATTGACATGGAAGATTTCAGATTCCACTTTTAAACAAATAATTCAGGGAGTCCTACAGAAAGAATGGCTACTGAACACACACACACACACACACACACACACGAGAGAGAGAGAGAGAGAGAGAGAGAGAGAGAGAGAGAGAGAGAGAGAGAGAGAGAATATGCTGGTGCCTAACAGATATATAGTATGGTTTGGAGTGGGTGGGGTAGTACATTTTGCCCAGTATCTATTGAAAAAGGTCACACTAGTGAGCAACCATGTAGAACAAAAACAAACAAGAAAAAAAAAAAACCCCAAACCCTGATAGTATGCAGGGCATTGTCCCTACCTTTTGCCATATCACACTATCTCCCAGCTTTTTTTTTTTTTTTTTTTGCTGAGGCAATTGGGGTTAAGTGACTTGCCCAGGATCACACATCTAGGAAGTGTTAAGGTTCTGAGGTCACATTTGAACTCAGGTCCTTCTGACTTCAGGGCTGGTGCTCTATCCACTGCACTAACTAGCTTCCCCTACCTCTCACCTTTAATGAAAAAATTTCACTGGCACCATGTAATTTGTTCTTAATTCTTAATATTTTGTCAGAATGAGATGTACTGGGGGAAGGGGAAGTTATTCTTTGCTGATAGTTGATCGGTGTACAATAACTTCCAAATAAGTTCCCCCTGAAATTGCATATTGATCTCATTTATATCAAATGATTCAAATGTTTTAACATTTCAGATAGTTAAATATATATTTTTCATGTCATTTCAATATTAATAAAAATATGAAATAAAAGAAAAAAATTGTCAGTATACTCCTTACTACTTCTGAGATTCACTCAAAGTACTGAGTAAATGCTTTAAAATACCCAGCACTAATATACACACCAAATGCTTGCCTAAGTAAAGACCCACATAGTAAAAATCACACTAAGTAATTTTCTCCTTTTTAACTTTAACATATTATGATTTAAAACTGTGGTTGAAAAATCCTGCCAGTGTTGGTATTAACAATATATAAAAAGCCAAATCCACCAATTATTAATTATTTAAGCTAAAAGGACTCTCAACTCCCTCAGCTTCCTATTAGAAAAGGGCAATGAGAATACCTATCCGGTTTATCTTATGGAATTATCAGGATCAGATGAGATAATAGTAACTTAGATTATATCACACTTAGAAATTTGCAAAGCATTTCTACTAATACCATTGGAATTCAGAACACCTAAGAAATACTTGGAAGAAAAAAACCACTCTGAACCAAAAAAACTTAGGGGAGGAGGTAGGTATGCAAGTTAATATTTGGCATCATAAGTCCATTTAGATAGTGGCTTTAGTCCACATGCTTCTTTCCTAACATTGTATAAAGGTTTGTTTGTTCAGAAGTCAGCTGCCTTGATCTCAACAGAGGAATTCCTTTTCGCTAGGCTTCTTAGGAGTTTCTAATAAGATCAAACAGTTGCCATCTAAATACAGAAACTGTCATCATAGGTTAATGTTCTCTTTTTCTATTCATCTAAATTTTGTTTTTTAAGTTCCACGGGTTGATTTGTTCAGAATAAAAAGTGGGGGGGGGAGTGGAAAAAAAAAAAAAACTTTACCTGGGAGATTCTTGTGTTTAACCCTGAGTCATTGCCTAGGTGGGCAGTAATAGAAATAACTAACTCAAACAGATAAGTCTTTTGAACACAAAGGAAATTTATATTTTGTCGTGAGGAAAGAAAGGCAATAATTGAGAGCTATACCTTTAAATTGTCAAGCTCCCATGTGACAGGCTGATTTTCATTGAGATAAGTGCTACTCACAGACTAAAACAAGTTCTGAGGGAGCAATAAGGAAAGCCAAGGAAATTCCTCATTTTCTATCTCAAACACTTTTAAAAACTATGATTATAAGCTATGTAACTATTGGCAGTAATAATTCAGACTACTCCGCACACATGTTTTTACATAAAGAGATGAACTCTTCAACAGCATAACTTAATTCTTAAATTAACCTTCAATTAAACCTTATTCCTCTACTTCATGGTTCTTGATCATGGTGTAACTGGTGGTAACTGATTTTTAAAATTCACAATACAGTAAAGCTCAACCTTTAATGGGTTCTACAAGATGGAAAGACTTTGACAATAGGCTATCATCCAAGTATATTGTTTGGAGTGGTTTATCACTAAAAGTTTAG
This sequence comes from Myrmecobius fasciatus, assembly GCA_023553655.1. Classification (NCBI taxonomy): domain Eukaryota; kingdom Metazoa; phylum Chordata; class Mammalia; order Dasyuromorphia; family Myrmecobiidae; genus Myrmecobius; species Myrmecobius fasciatus. The sequence continues at coordinate 474,782 of JAJPUD010001119.1, read as the reverse complement.
CTTTCAGTTCATCATCAGGTAAAGCGATGTGGTAAATAGATTGATGTTCTCAGAATTAGGAAGTCCTGGGTTCAAATGTTATTTCTGATCTAAACTTGCTGTGGGATTCTGGGCAAAGTCACATAAATCTCAAAGAGCAGAATAATTTTTTTAATGAGACTATAAATTGCAGAGCAGGGATTAATCTATGTTGGTAGAGTTTCCTTACTGGAATTCCTTATACCAATGAAATCACAGATACAAAACAAAAAAAAAAATTCCCTGAACTCATAAAACCACCAAAGGTATAAAAGAATGGATTCACAGCATTGAAATGACAGATTTTTCAAAATAATAAAAAAACTTATAGGATCATTGACAGGATTTTAAAGCTGGAAAGAACCTTTATTAGTTTTAGCTAATTCAACCCCTCATTTTTACAAATGATTAATCTGAGGCTTTTAAGAGGTAAAGGAATTTGCTTGAAGTCATCCAAGAAATAAGTGGATATTCAAACCTAGATCTTAGTACAAATTCAGTCCTCACTCCATTATTCAAAACATGTAAGAATGGGGTTAAGATTTTATCTAAAGGAGAGGGATAAATTATTTTGGATTTCAGCTTCATTTCTTTTGATTTTCATTTCGAATTCTACTCTCTAGTGCCTTTCTGAATCTCTAGATTCCAAAGAAGCCATGATGGGGAGAGATGATTAAAAACATCTCTCCCCATCATGGCTTCTTTGGAATCTAATTTTAATCCTACCTTTCTAACTTCATCTGTTACTATTCTTCGCTACTCTATACATCAACCTAATTGGACTCCTTTTGATGGTCTGCAATGGGCCTAAGCTTGCTCATTTCCGCACATTGGTCTACACTATTCCTCATTCCTGGAATACCTTCCTTCACCTTCTATCTCCTCCATCTTTAATCACTGAAATCCAAATCATCTTTCAAGACATAGTGCAAAGGAAACATCTAAAAATTCTTTTGTGATCTTGTTCTTTCGGATTTCCAAATCAGAAATAATATTTTCTTACCTGAAAATGTCATAGCACTTCATTCCTATTTCCTTTATTCACTTTTTAGGCTTTATTTTATATTCTAATTACTTATATATGGTATATCTTCACTACTAAATTATCAACTCCAAATGGGGGAAGAAATAAATGCTTTATATTTCCTCCCAGGTGGGACTTAGAACAATACTGTACAAAGTAGGTATTTTATTAAGAATGTTGAATTAAATGGAAGTATAAATAATTATTATATCAACCTAAGTAATCTTTGAGTCCATAAGTAAATCAAGCACCTTGGGAGTTTCATTAACTCCTAGAAAAACTGATGCAGTGATTTATAATTTGGTAGAATAATAGTCACAAATAAAAGTTAATGCCACTTTCAGATGGTTTTAAATTATTCTTTATACGTCAATTTTATAATTAAAAAAAAAAAAAAAAAAAAAACAGATTTAAGAAGCCCCATAGAAAAGGAGCTTTGTTTCCTTGGTGCAGGCAGGGAAACATTGATTTGCTTCACATTTCCATATTCCTTTTTATCCACATCCCAGGCTTTCCTTAAAATACAATGGAAAAAAATGCTGCATTTAGAATCAGAGAGTATCTGTGTAATCTTGAGTAAATCAGTTAAACTCAGTGAGGGGAAAGGGAAGAACTCTTTTACCCTATTTGCAAAATAAGAGTGTTGGACTAGATGGCCTCTAAAGATCCTTTCCATTCCTAATTAATTATTTTGTGGTCTTTAACTTTCTCATACCATATTTCCTTAATAATTTATACTCACTAGAAATACAGCACACAGTCCCAAACCTCCTCATATATTCATATAAAATTTGCCTTTAAATACAATTCTAAATGTATTCAGAACATACAATTTTCCATATACAATCCAGAATTATATCCTTCCCACTTCCTCTTTATTTTACTCCTCCAGTCCCACAAGGGGACTTCATCCATTCCTTTTCAAGGTATTATATTCCATTCAAGGTATTATACCTTGGCCAGCAAGATTAAAGTGGGTCAGTGAGGATACAATAGAGGCAAAGAAGCAATGGGCAGAAACTACAGGAGCAGTAACTAACAAGAGCACCAAGCCAAAGAACAGGCTTGAGGGAATTTCAGAGAAAACAGATAGAAAAACAAGGGAGGAAAGATAATTATGTAAAATCTAGATTGTAATTCTACCAAACTGTCACGGCTCTTTTATAACATTTTCTTGATAGGTATGTGCAGAAACAAGATAAAAGATGATATGCAAAGGTGAACTTCCAAATAGAAAGGAAACTCATTCTTCAAGTTTCCACCTAATGGCACAATGCATAACTACTGGCTTTGGAATCAAGAAGATCTGGATTCAACTCTTGCTTCAAACATTTATTAGTTGTATAAACCTTCCAGGCATGTAACAACCTTTTTTGTGTTTGTTTTCTCATTTCAGGTTTTTGTCTATGAGGTCCCTTATTGATAAATTATTATTTTTTATTGAAATTAAATGATACAGTTGTCATTGAATTCTTGTATACATTTTCTAGATTGAAAAATGGAATTTACTTACTGTAATGGTATCATAAAGCCTGTAGTACTTAGAATCCCAGTCTCCACCATCTCAATAGCCTGTTTCATTTCCAGCTTTTTATACAATGAAACAATGCTCGATTTGGGTTGGTTCTCTCGGATCAAAATTTTCCTTAAGTATTTATGGTCAAACTTCTTAAATCTGAAAATGAAAAACTACCGTTCAGAAACTAATAATATATATGGGAGGGAAAGGGGGGGAAGAAAGGGGAAAGAGAGAAAGAGAGAGAGAGAGGGAAAAGAGAGAGACAGACAGACAGACATATACACACACACACACACACAGAGAGAGAGAGAGAGAGAGAGAGAGAAAGGCATCATCAGCTTTACTTATTCCTACTTTTTAAAATACCAGGGAAAAAAAAAACCCTGGAATCAGAGCTATCTTAGCCTTTTAATAACAGTCACTCCCCATCCCCCCAAATGGTGCATTTTTAAATGAAGAAAAGAAAGAAGGAAATGATGGCTCACTGGCCTGCATATATTGGAAATCAACTAGACAAAGGGAAGAGATAAGCTGCAATCTGGACAAAAAATGGGAGAGAGTAGGAAATAGGGGAGGCACAGCATAGCTCAGTTCCAATTGCAAGAAAAGAAATGAGGGTGGGTTGAAGCTTCTGAACAAATATTCTATTCTAATAGTGCATAACAGCAGCAGCTGCACTTACAGTAATACTGGCCTATTCAGCCAGACACCAATACGTTTAAATGGCTCAGTTGTTACAGTAGTTTTGCCCCATTATGTTGCAGATAATTTTGAATCCTGCCAATTAAGAAAAAAAAAAAAAACAAAACAAAAATTCCAAAAAACATATGTCCTGACAGTCTGAATGACAGAGAGACTGAATAGGCTGCACACTGATTTGGTGCTGATTGTTATATTGCACCCTATACCCATTATAGACTGAACCTCACATCAAGCATGTGGTCCAGTTTATACTCTGCTGTGTTTTAAATGGTAGTTATCAATCCTTCTGATAATTTTCTATTCAAAGGGCAGCTTATATGCCTCCTTTCTTTTCCAGAGGAGGGTCCAACTTTATGTGATTTTATGATTACATAATTAAAATTAGAAGAAACCTCATACCATCTGCTATCTCCTAAAACTACCATTTTACCATTTACTATTTTACTGAGACCAAGGGAAATTGAATGATTAGTCAAGTTCATCATATAGTCAGAAACAGGATTTCAACTTAGATTCTTGGATTCCAGAACCAGTCTTTTTTGAAGACTTCTAATACAGAAGATACACCTACCTCCTGAGGCAGCTCATTCCATCTCTGAATAGTTATAATTATTAAGAAGTTTTCCTTTCCACAAAAATCTCTTCTACTATCCCTGGCAGTTGGATAACTTGTATCTGGTGCCTCATATGACAACTGGTTCCATTGTTGGGTCTTTTGACCAAAACTTCCTTATGCTTCCTTTTCCCTTTCATCTTTTTTTTGGGGGGGGGAGGGGGGCGGGGAGGGAAGGAGAAGTCCAGATCTGTTATTTTACCCAGAGAACCTGAATCGCAAAACTCCTTCCATTGTGAAAATTTACAATTACATTGTAACTTTTATTCTTAGAGGGTGACCAGGGACATAGAATTCCATTTTCAAATGCTTATTCATTCAATGCTTCCTTTTGTTTCCTTCCAGTTATATTAATTTAAAATCTATAGATTTGGGGAAAAGAGGGTTTCCAAGTCTTCACTATCAATTCACCTCACTAAGCCCTAGGATCATTTTCAATTGACTAATAAGAAACAATTAATGAATTGGGTCATGTGAATTTCCTTGAGAATACAAATGAACTAGAGAACACTAGAACTAGAATGTAGGAGAAATTTTAAGAAATTTCTGCTTCTTTACAATCTTGTAGACTTTATCAAAGACAGGTTATTTAAGTCAAGCATGAGCCCTTTAATATCAGTCCTAATAAAGTAAACAAAAACTCCTGAAAGGAAGATGAAAGGCAGGACTTCTTCCACATCCTACTTGACTCACATGAGGGCATGTGGTCTAAACCTCAAAAGAAAGTGGAAGCAGCCAGGAAAAACTAAATGAGTTGAGGATGGAAATCATAGAATTTTGTGGTAAGACCCTCTACATACCCTTTACATGATAAGTTCCCTAAATTGACTACCAAAGATCATATTAAGAATTAGTAAGATTGAAGAGATTCTGCTGCTTTGGTTAAAGTCAGTGTAGAAGAGGAAGAGAAGGAAAGAGAAAATAAGAGAGAGGAAAAAGAAAGGAGAGGAATAAAACCCTCTATTTTCAGATAAAAAGAAGGAAATGAGGAAGTCATTTGTTTTGAACTCATAGAAAAAGATATCAGAGAAGGGTTTGTTCTGCTTTAGCCGTCTTTCCTAGAAGGAAGAAGGAAAGTCTATATAAGCATGACCTAATTCTTCCCACTGTTTTCTGGTCTAGCCAGAGGCCAATGACAAAGAAAGATACTTATCCTCTTGTTCCAGGTGTATTATCTAATATTTTTTTTTCTGTACTGCTCAGTACAATATCCACTTTGGGCCAGTGTTGAGAAACTGCATCTTCTAGTTTCAAATCGAAATTGATTAGACTATGTGATCAGTCAGTCCAATCAATCAATCCACAGGCATTTATTAACATTGTGCTAATAGCTAATACAAAGACAAAAAAAA
>JAJPUD010001119.1:443393-464554 GCA_023553655.1 Myrmecobius fasciatus | reverse complement strand
CTGACCCTTACAAAGCTTTCCGTTACAGATTTTTCCCCCTTAGTTCCCTCCTCTCTCCTTGATGGCAGGAAGTCCACTACATATTAATTATGTTAAAATACTTGACAAATTGAATATGTATATACATACTTTTACACTTATCTTGCTGTGCAAGAAAAGTCAGATCTACAAGAAAAAAAAAATCAGAGAAAGGAAACACAATGCAAGCAAACATCAATAGAGAACATGAAAATGTTATGTTGTGATCCAGATTTCACATCCCTCTCTCTGGGTGTATATGGCTTTCTTCAGTGAACAATTGGAACTGGTTTGAAACATTTCATTGTTAAAGAGAGCCATGTCCATCAGAATCATATAGTCTTGTTGCTGTGTATAATGATCTCCTGGTTCTGTTGATTTCACTCAGCATCAGTTCATGCAAGTCTCTCCAGGCCTCTCTGAAATCATCCTGCTGGTCATTTCTTACAGAACAATAATATTCCATAACATTCATTTTATTCAGCCATTCTCCAATTGATGGGCATCCATTCAGTTTCCAGTTTCTAGCCACTACAAAAAGGGCTGCCACAAACGTTCTTGCACATGTGGGTCCCGTTCCCTCTTTTAAGATCTCTTTGGGATATAAGCCTAATAGAAACACTACTGGGTCAAAGGGTATGTACAATTTGATAACTTTTTGAGCATAGTTCCAAATTAAAGCCTATACTTTAATAAGAGATTTTTACATGTATGTGTTTATACATGCATGTATATATTCACACATGTAGGTTTAAATAAGGCATATACAAGTTAAGAGAGAAAGCATGATATAATGATTAGAGAATTGGCTTCAAAATCCCCCCAAACCTGGCTTTTTTCCAAGTATTAAACATTTAAATTATGCTGATGCATATATATTATATATGAGAATAAAAACCAGTTTGATGGACAAATTTTGCTTTGGAAACTTTGTACATAGGAGAAAAAAATCTTTAGTCTTTTAACATAAGGATAACAAGTATAAAGAGTATTTGGAGAAGGTATAAAACAATGTGGGTTCAAAATCTATCAAAATCTACTCTGTTGATTAATAGCTGTATGACTTTGGGAAAATCACTTCATCTCTCTGTATCTTAGTTGTGTTTTTTGTTTTTTGTTTTTGTTTTTGTTTTTTACTGATAACATGACAGTGTTTAAAGAAGTGACTTTCAAGGTCCTTTCCGGCTCTAAATCTATCAACTAGAAATAAAAATATAGATTAAAGTGTGGGTTTTGATATATATTCCTCTTAGTGTGACTCATTCAATAACATCTGATTCTATTTCAATAGGAATGAGGTCCAGAAGTACAGAGACAACCCCTTTCACCCCCCCCCAAAAAAAGCTTTAAATCCTATATCTGATATATATTGATTGTGTGACCAGTGAGTCTAAGCATTTCTTTCTAAGACATTAAGTTGCAAAGAAGGTGCGAACGTGCATTGATGAAGGGAGTTTCCTCACTTGGGAGTCCCTTTTCTAATGAATTCACAGGTTCAATCCCTCTCTATACACAATTTGAATACAAGGTAACTTTGGAGAAGATGGTATTAGCAAGCTAAAAGGATCAGGAAAAAGTTTCATTTATAAAAGATAAGGAAGAGTATTCCAGGCATGGGAGACAGAGTACAAAGGTCTGAAAAGGGGAGAGAGAGTGTCATGTGTGAATCACAGAAAGAAGGACAACATGACTAGACTACAGAGACTACAAAAGAATACACCATTAGGTCTAGATTAGTGTGTGAATAATGAATCCAGTAAAAATGGTTGCTTTATTCAAAATCTTGCTGCATTTTTCCACTGATATATTACCAATTGCTATATTTTATACAATTTGAATAGTGTGAACTGGAAAACTAGGAATGGAAGAGTTTGTGAAAAGCTTTAAATGTCAAAGAGAAGAGTTTATATTTGATCCCAAACAATAGAGAGCCAACTGGAATTTATTGAGTTGGGGAGGGGGTCACATATCAGTCTTTCATTTTAGAAAAATTAATTTGGCAGTTTTTCAGAGGAGAGTCTGGAAAGACTAGAAAGTTGAAATAAGAAGATCAAATAGAAAACTACTATGTAGTTCCAGTAAGAGGCTATGTGGATCTGAATAGAGATGGTACCTATGTGAATGGAGAGAAGATGGTATGTGCCAGACTTGTTATGTGGTGATAGAAACAATAAGATTTGGCCAATAATTATTCAATATGGGATGAATGAGGAAACCATATCAATCATGAAAGTTTCATGTCATGAAACCTGAGTGACTGGAAAAATAGTCGATAATAATAGGAACATTCAAGAGAAGGAGGTGTTCCATAGGAAAATTACCAATGATTGTCATCCAGTGTTCTGCCCATTGGATTGGGAGCTTATTGTTTTTGCCTATCTTTATATCTGCAGTGCTTAAAACAGTGCTTGGAACGTGGTAAGTGCTCAATGTTTTTTGATTGGATTGCTGGCTAACTGGAGCAATACAGAACAACTTGGGTCTCTCTTTTACCCATCAACTTTTCAAACATTTGAAGCACCATGAATCTCCACAGTCTTCTCCTGGTGAAGAATTCATAGTCTCTTTTACCATTTCCCCATATAAGATGATTTTCAGACTTTCTGATTACTTTCCCCAGAGAGTCTTTATTTTTATGTCTATACCTCTTTTCTATCTCTTCATTGAATTCTTTGCTTTCCCAAGTATAATCTGCACATAAAATGTCCAATTTCCTTACTTGTCTCTCACTTGGTAGTGGCTCCACTGTCCACACACATCTTCAATTCCAGCCTTCAAATGGTCCATCAGCTACCAAAATTGAACATAAGGATACATTAGACTATGAGATGTTAATTCTGACAAATACAGAAACAAAGGTCATGCATGGAGAAAATTAAGCACTGGAAGAGTGGACCTTTAATATTCTGGAACTTTCATTATGCCCACCTATCTTTCTAAGCACTTTACCTCCATAATACCCAACATTGTCTTTTCACTTAGTTTCATGGGTTTAAACACTATACATTAATTTTTTGATGATGATCAAGATTTCTAACAATAAATAGAAATTATCTGTAAAATGCTTTCTATAATACCCCAGTTGAAATCTCACTGGAAGTAGCTAAGAAGTATCCAGTAAGTGAAACCGAACTTACATATATCCTAATAGAAGGAACAAAAACTACCATGGTTAGATTTAGCTTGTTTCTTCTTTAGTAAGTAGAGTCAGCTATGTGATTTAGTAGTTAGAGTACAGGACAAGGAATCAGGAAAACATGACTTCAAATTTTGCCTCTGTTACTTACTAGTTGTATGACTTTGCATAAGTTGCTTAAATTCCCTGTCTTAATTTTCTCATCTGAAAAATGGGGATGATAATAACCCTCACTTTAGGAAGGTTTTTTTATGAAATCCAAATGAAAAAATATATAGGAAATGCTCTGCAAACTTTAAGATGTTATATAAACATTAGCTATTATAACTACCACAATAGTATAAATACTATTGTAGGAAATGTTAAAATTTTATCTATAGCTACTTTCATTCTATCATTAGGCCTATAATATATTGTTTGTGTTTATCTAAAACTGTTTAGGTAAAATGAAATGGAAAGTTTGAACCTGTAATTTCATTGTGATAGCAAGGAAAGAAATATTCATTAGTAATAAAATAAATGACGTTTCTAAAATTTAGAGTATTAAAATATGTTTGGGTCACTAAAGAGGTAAATGAATTGCCCAAAATCACCTGGACAACAAGGCAGAGGCAGAAATTTAAAATCCAGCTGATCTTAAAGTTAGCTCTCTATTCAACAGGACCTTTCTCTTGGGAATTTAGCAATAGCACATTTGTCCAAAGGAAATACAGATAGATCAACCTCCAAATAGATTCAGGGCAGGAAATTGTCAAGGTGTTAGTTTCTGAATTTTCACTAAACAAAATTATGGAATGAATTTAGACCTAAATATGATGTCAATTCACTGACTTCTGCCATTAATTAGTTGTTTTCAGAAAGAAAAAAATAGACAAAAAATTTAATATCCCAGTTTCTTTGCAGTATACATAACTTTTGGTTTCTTGTAAAATTAAAAATGTGTCTCAATTGTACCCTTCCTCCATCACTACCAGTTTCTAAATATTTGGATTGGGATATTTTTAGTTTCTGCTTTTCTGATAAAGATACATGTACACACACATATATACATACATGTACACACATGTGCACACAACACACACATATACACGTGCATACAGGCATATATACATACCTGTATATTTGGCTTTAAAAACCTATATATTTCCCCATCAAAATATTTCCAGTCTTTCACAAAAGTCTTATTGTACCTTGGGTTCTCAAAGGCCATGCTAAGGGAACACAAACTATGGCTGGTTCTACAAGCTTAAAAGGCTTTAAATATGAGCCTGTTGATGGAGTGTGTTGTCTGAGTATTAGCCCTGGTTAATGGCTAGAGCAATATAAGTACATCTAAGTATAGCAATGTTTATTACAGATAGTAGGTCACAAAGAATTTCTGTTCATAGCAATTATGAACACTAAGATGAAGCAGCAATCGACTTTGATGGAGAGTGTGCCCACATCATTGAAACCACTGACTTTTATTTTTTTTTAAATTTTTAAAATTTTTTTATTAAAGCTTTTTATTTGTATAACATATGTATGGGTAGTTCCTCAGCATTGATCTTTACAAAGCTTTCCATTACAAATTTTACCCCCAGTCCCCTCCCCTCCCCTAGATGGCAGGAAGTCCACTACATGTTAATAATGTTGAAATACTTGACAAGTTGTGCAAGAAAAATCCTATCTACAAGAAAAAAAAAAAAGAACATCAAAGAAAGAAACACAATGTAAGCAAACATCAATAGAGAGCATGAAAATGGTATGTTGTTGTCCGTATTTCATATCCCTCTCTCTGGGTGTATATGGTTTTCTTCACTGAACAATTGGAACTGGTTTGAGACAATTCTTTGTTGCAGAGAGCCATGTCCATCAGAATTGATCATCATGTAATATTGTTGTTGCCGTGTACAACGATCTCCTGGTTCTGCTCATTTCACTCAGCATCAGTTCATGCAAGTCTCTCCAGGCCTCTCTGAAATCGTCCTGCTGGTCGTTTCTTACAGAGCAATAATATTCCATAACATTCATATACCATAAATTATTCAGCCACTCTCCAGTTGATGGGCATCCCTTCAGTTTCCAGTTTCTAGCCACTACAAAAAGTTCCAGATCTTCTCTTGAACTCTTAATTGAACACCAGATAGATAATTTTGATTATATTAAGTTAAAAAGTTTCTGTACTAACAAAACTAATGCAGACACGATTAGGAGGGAAGCATCAAATTGGGAAATCGTCTCTACATTTAAGGGTCTGATAAAGGTCTCATCTCTAAGATATATAGAGAATTGTCTCACATTTATAAGAATTCAAGCCATTCTCCAATTGATAAATGGTCAAAGGATATGAACAATTTTCAGATGATGAAATTAAAACTATTTATAATCATATGAAAAGGTGCTCCAAATCACTATTGATCAGAGAAATGCAAATTAAGACAATTCTGAGGTACCACTACACACCTGTCAGATTGGCTAAAATGACAGGAAAAGATAACGATGAATGTTGGAGGGGATGTGGGAAGACTGGGACACTGATGCATTGTTGGTGGAACTGTGAACAGATCCAACCATTCTGGAGAGCAATTTGGAACTATGCTCAAAAAGTTATCAAATTATGCATACCCTTTGACCCAGCAGTGTTTATATTGGGCTTATATCCCAAAGAAATCATAAAAGAAGGAAAGGGAGTCACATGTGCAAGAATGTTTGTGGCAGCTGTTTTTGTAGTGGCTAGAAACTGGAAACTGAATGGGTGCCCATCAATTGGAGAATGGCTGAATAAGTTATGCTATATGAATGTTATGGAATATTATTACTCTGTAAGAAACGACCAGCAGGACGATTTCAGAGAGGCCTGGAGAGACTTGCATGAACTGATGCTGAGTGAGACGAGCAGAACCAGGAGATCATTGTACACGGCAACAACAATACTATATGAGGATCAGTTCTAAGGGACATGACTCTCTTCAACAATGAAATGCTTCAAACCAGTTCCAATTGTTCAGTGAAGAAGGCCATATACACCCAGAGAGAGGGATGTGAAATGTGGACCACAACATAACATTTTCATGTTCTCTATTGATGTTTGCTTGCATTGTATTTCCTTTCTCTGATTATTTTTCTTGTAGATACGATTTCTCCTGAACAAAAAAATGATGTGTGGCAATAACTATACATATATTCGATTTCTTATGTATTCTAACATAATTATCATGTAATGGATATCCTGCTATCTAGGGGAAGGGTGGGGAGTAGGGGGAAAAATTTGTAACAGAAAACTTTGTAAGGGTTAATGTTTAGGAATTACCCATACATATGTTTTGCAAATAAAAAGTATTAATAAAAAAAAAGAGTTCCAGATCTTCTTTGGACATAAATTTATTCAATCTCCACAGGTCTGAGAGGTAAACTATACTACGCTCCTCTAATTTGCTTACAATATCACTCTTTATATCTAGATCATGAACCCATTTAGATCTTACCTTGGTATGTGGTGTTAGTTGTGAGTCAAGCCCTAATTTCTTCCACAGTAGTTTCCAATTTTCCCAGCAGTTTTTGCTGAATAGTGAGTACTTATCCCAAAAGCTGGGGTCTTTGGGAAACCACTGACTTTTCAAAGTAAAAAGTTCTTAATGCTACAGAAGAACCTTCCAAAAAAAGGGCCTTGTTTAAGCTGATTTTTACTTTTGAGCAAGCCAGTATGACTTTCAAACCACTAACACCATTTCTTTTCAGATTCTAGTGAAGGCTGGACAGAATCTTGTTCTCAAAAGTCATGGAAAAAGCAACTCCTTCAGGCCACTGGCTCTACTTTCAAACCCACCCTCCACAATCCAGGAGCAAAAAAAAACCCCTTTGAAGAAGGGACCTACCATTCCTTACTCCACTAATAGCACCATTACCAGCCAGCTATATAGCCTAAGAGCAAGAGAGCAACAGCTATAGGGATATAACCTGGCAAATGCCAATCCAGGTTATATAATCCCTATCTCCTCAGCAGCTATAGCTACTGAAGACTTTTAAAAGGAAATCATCACTTTGGTAATGTCAAATGGTTCACCATTAGAAACTGATATGGTCTTATTAATAGAAATTATATGCAACAACATACATTATTGTGTGTTTTGTTACTCTCTAAGGAATACTGGTCATTACTATCTGACTTGCAGCCAAATCCAATGTGTATTGTCTCCCTTTCCTGGAGAGCAGGGACTGTCTTCTTGATTTGTGTCCCTGGCACTTAGTACTTTGCATGTAAATGCTAAAATTCCTATGACAGCAGAACACTGGACAATAACTGTCTAACATCACTCCATTAACAATTTGAAAAGAGCAGTTACTCTGAGTAAGAGATCAAAAGGTAAAGGACTAAATGACCTGAGGCAGTAAGTCCAACTTTCTTAGTCATTCTGGCCCAATATTCTAATGATAATGCAATTATTCTACTTGAGAAGTTTATGTGGTTTCTACTGAATAATTTCTCTAATTCTCTTTCTTAGTTAAATAGACAGCTTACACGGGTATGAAGTTCTTCATTGATGGATTCTTTTTTGTTGGTCTTTTTCACATCTAGGTATCTCACCAAAGGACCAATAGTGATTCCCTGCATCAAAAAAAACAGCAATTTTTTTCACTTTACTTATTATTCCCATTTAAAATTCAAAAAATTAAAATTAAAATGAGATCATACAATTTAAAGTGGAAGGAGACATAGAGATGATCTCGTCTGATCTCCTTTTACAGACAAAGAAACTGAGGCAGAGAGAAATGAAACAAATTTTTCAAGGTCACATTACCTACCAATAAATAAGTGGCAGCACTGGGACCTGAGCCCAAATCATGTGCAGTGATTTTACTGACTTCTCTACTGTCCTAAATGAAGAAGCTCCAAGGAAGTTCAAATAAACTGAATAAACTAGTCAAATTAAAGCCAGTAATAATGAAAAAAAACCTCTTTTTAATTCCCTTTTTTATTAACTAGCTACTATTCCCCAGGAGATTTCCAACTCTCTTCCTCCCCAACTCTCCCAGTATGAGTCTGCATCAGTCCTCAGGTCCAGGCTTCTTGTTTGGGTCTCCCAACACTTGTTTCCGATCTTATAAAAATTCCATCAGACTACAGTTTTGAGATGTCCCATATCATCTGAAGTCCCAGAAGGTTCCTCAATTCTACTTGGATTCTATTGGGCCTGACCTGTATCCACCATTTTTCCTATTTATCCATCATGCTGCTAATGTGTCCCAACCCCCCAACTCCAACAAAGCTGGCTTTTTTTTCCTTATTGTAAAGTTCATATTTCCTTGTACTAAACTACTGTTATTACAAATCTTTCTAAACCTTTATAGAGACAAGATGCCTCCTAAAATCAGTGGTATTCTACTATACAAAATCTATTGATTTACTTAATACACTTTTTTTTCTCTTTTTTTTTTTTGATGGTGTGTATGATTTTTTAAATTAAAACTTTTTATTTGGGCGCAGCTAGGTGGTGCAGTGGATAGAGCACCAGGCCTGAAGTCAGGAGGACCTGAGTTCAAATCTGGTCTCAGACACTTAACATTCCCTAGCTGTGTGATCTTGGGCAAGTCACTTAACCTCAAGTGCAAAAAAAAAAAAAAAACAAAAAAAACCTTTTTATTTGCAAAACATATGTATGGGTAATTCTTTAACATTGACCCTTACAAAGCTTTCTGTTACAAATTTTCCCCCCCTAGTCCTTACCCCTCCCCTAGATGGCAGGATATCCACTACATGTTAATTATGTTAAAATACTTGACAAATCGAATATATGTATACATACTTCCACACATCATTGTTGTGCAAGAAAAATCGTATCTACAAAAAAAAAAAATCTGAGAAAGGAAACACAATGCAAGCAAACATCAATAGAGAGCATGAAAATGTTATGTTGTGCTCCACATTTCACATCCCTCTCTCTGGGTGTATATGGCTTCCTTCACCAAACAGTTGGAACTGGTTTGAAACATTTCATTGTTGAAGAGAGCCATGTCCATCAGAATTGATCATCATATTTTCTCTCTCTCTTTTTAATACCTTAGTTTTCTTGGACTAGATTTTCAACTAGAAAACCATTATAAAGAAGGTCAGAGAAGGACTGAAGAGATCATTTGAGTCCAATAATTCCTTTTATAGGTGAAGAAACTAAGAACTTGGAGAAGGAAAGTCTCGGGGTCTGACAGCCATTTAGTAGCAAAACCAGAACTAGATAGTGTCCCTATCTGGTTGTTATTATTAATTATAAAACTTTATTATAATTAACAAGTCTTTTGTTATTATAAAATACCACGATTAATCATTCTTTTGTCATAGTTATATTATTTTACACATTATTAGAACTAATAATAACAATAAAATAATCAACTGATGCATTCAGTGATGATTCCACCATTAACTTTAATAATAATATTTATTTTATAAAGAAGAAATAATACTTTTCATCCTAAGTAACTTTGAATTAACTCCATAAGGATTAATTCTAACTGAAATATGAACTATCAAGGTACTTACAACAGTCCTTTCTAGTATTCACTGGGATCTTAATGTTAAAGAAGTCAGGTGGAAATCACTCAGATCCCTTAGTTGTTAATACTTTTTCCCCCTTCTCAAGTTATCTTAGAATTCTATATTCTGTATAAGCCTCTCTATAGTTGCTGAGAAGATGGTAGAGGGAGCTTCCTCACCTGGGAATTCCCATCCCAGTGAAATCCCAGTCCCATGGTTGTGTTCATATTGTGTGCCCTTTCTCAAGAGTGTAAGCTCCTTAAGAGGAGGTTTATAGTCACAGTGCCTTAGATAAGTATAAACTTGATAAATTTGTTGAATTTGAAGTTGCATGCTGTGGAACTTGCTTAATATACATTTTAAAGCTTGCACTACAGTTGAAAGTAGACTTAAACCAAGACTTTTCAAAAGAATTTGAAACCTCTGCTCTAATCTAGCTTTCCCTTAAATTATTAAAGCCAAATGTTAAAAATCAAGTAGTGCTTTTTAAAACTTATACCATTCATATTGAAAGGAGAGGAGGAATGTTATAAATGTGATAAAAATTCTTTTAAAAAAATTCAAAATAAACTCACCAACCTGAATGAATACAGTAAAATAGATAATAACAAGAGTGGCTGTCACAAACATTTTCTTCCTAGGAAAAAGAGATAAGGGCAGCAGAAATGCAAGTGAAAAACTCCCAGCTCCTCTAAGCCCACTGTAGAAGATAATACACTGGTCCTTGATGGTGAAGGGAAAAGTCCGAAACTGGTTACTGATGTAGAAGAGAGAAAATACACCTACCAAGGGAAAAAAAAATGTTAGAGAATCCAATCCAATCCAATCCAAAAACCATTTATTAAGCACCTACATTGTGTCAGGCACTGTGCTAAATGTATCCTCAAGATACAATTAGTAAAAAGAAAGACAATCCTTGCCCTCAAGGAGGTTACAATTAAAAGGGGAAACAATATACAAAAGGAGGCAAAGAAAAGATTCATAGCACTATAGAATCAAGGTCTACAGACTAATAAAATTCAGTCAGTGTTTAAGAGAGTAGGCTCTATTTAATCAAACAGCTAAGTTCAAAGGGGTTTTTTGACCTACAACAGGCAAAGAAAACAATTGCATTCAATTGTTTTGGTATCATATTTATAACTGAACTAACCATTGTTCAGTATGAATCCTGCCTTTTGGAAGGGCCAAAACATTCTACATCAGAGACTGTTTCTGGATTCAAATATAATCATTCATTTTATAAGAACTTTTTAAGCATCTTCTAGAAGCTCGGTCTAATATGGTCTAATACACAGAGACTGGCTATTGAAATCAGTACTTGAAGAAATCTTGTCTGACACATACTAAATGGGTAACCATATTACTTAATCTCTCTGGGCCTCAGACAACTGCTTAAGATTATGAGATTCAGTTGAGCTTCCAAGAGAAATAGATTTTACTTTTCTTTCACCTCCCCTCCTTCCACCCTGGTGCTCCCAAATAAATGTATATTAAAATTTAAGTTTCTATATTGGCAGTAAGTAGGGCAATATTTGAAAAGATCTTCTTAATATAATATAGGTATACTACGTAATTAATATGTATTGTTTCTATATAAGGATATATTTATGAGTATTTGATTAGATCTTATGATCACAGATTTAGAAAAGAAGGCATTTCAAAGGTCAACTAGTCCAACTCCTTCATTGTATAGATGAGGAAACTAAGGCCAATGAGGTCAAGTGATTGTCCAAAGTCATATAGGTAGTTTGCATCAAAGATAGTATTTGAAGGTTGATTTTCTAACTAAGAGCCAAGGCTCTTTTCCCTTTAATAACCAGCCAGGAAAGCTTTTAGTTTCATGTTATTTTTGTTTGTTTATTTTTAAAAATCATGTTAAGTCAATCAATAATCAATAATATCAAAAACTTTGTTATTGCAGAAAAAACTACACATGCTTTTAAACCTACAATTCATAAAAATTGCTGTCTATCCTGACTACTAAGACAAAAATATCACCAGAGAGAGCAGACATCTAGAAGCCATAATATCACCAAACAATCAAGGTGGTAGACCATATGGATGTCTTTCTTATTGAGACAACTGGGAGAGATACTCTAAGCAGCAAAATGGTAGCCCACTAGAAGTATCTATCAAAAATTACAATCCATAGGACTGGCACTATCCTCAGAATCTATGAAGGTCCAAACCCTGAGGATCCCAGTTATTTGTGCTTTCCAGTACTAGAGGTAAAGAGACAAATGGCAGCCCTGTCCCTGCAAGTAGAAGCCAGGAATGTGAAGGTCTTCATCACTGGCCTCCCTACTATGGGAATCACATCTCAAAACCTCCTTTCTTGCACCCTAAGGTCTTTTGGTTAGGCAATTTTCAATCAAATCTGAAGCTGGCCACAGTACAGAACAAAGTTGCAGTAAAAAAAAAAAAAATCAGGAGTAATCTGTTAAGGATCACTTGGGGCTGCCCTCTTCCTTTCCTATATGGATACTTGGCAAGTCAGCTTAAGTAGAATAGCCTAAGTATAGTCTAAGTAGAATAGTAGCTTGTCCCCAGGAATAGACTAAAAATCTTTTTTTGCTATCAGAAGGCAGCGAAGATAATAGCTATCTGTAATTAAGCAACTTCATCCTTGAACAAATCAAACAACCCTTCACAAATTAACAATGATCACTGCTTCATTACAGGATTATAAATTTAAAGCTGGAAAGGACTTTCTTTAGAGTGTCATTAAATTTAATCACATAGTTTTACAGATATGGAAATTGATGCTCAGAGGATGCTCCTCTTTTCTTTCCTTCATGGGGCTCAGAGATAAAACTACTTTACATATTCTCAGATTCCTGATGGGACTCTTCTCCTAAAGATATTCTTAAAGAATGTATTTAATTGCTCTGCAAAGATTCTATCTTTTTTCAACTTTGGTCCTTAGCTGAAAAAGCTTTCTTGAGTTTTGAGCACAAAGAATTTCAAATCACATTGCTCAATATAAGGGGGGAAAATGCATCAGGATGTACAAAAGAACACTAAGTCAGAAGACATCGATTCTAGGTCTAGGTTTGACAATAACTAGTTTTGTGATTTTGGTCAAGGCATTTGTTTCTGAGTCTGATTTTTACAACTGTAAATAAATCAGGATGATGGCACATTGAACTGGATGATTTTTAAAGTTCCTTCTTGCTCAGAAATCCCATACATATCCTTCTTGGGAAAATATAACTCCCTTCCTTTTCCTTTCCATATGCATAAATATGAATGAAGCACTGGGCTTAAATATCAGAAAGACTCATCTTCATCAATTCAAATCCAGTCTCAGAATTTATTAGCTGGGCAAATCATTTAACCCTGTTTTGCTTTAGTTCCTCATCTGTAAAATGCATTGGAGAAGTAAATGGCAAATTACAGAATCTTTGCCAAGAAAATGCAAATGAATCAGACACAACTGAAATAAACCAACAAGAACAAAATATGTAAATATTTTTCAAATTTTATATTATAGAGATTATGACTTAGTGGATAAAGTACCAGGAAATTGGCACCAGAAAAAAACAAATTCAACTCCTGGATCAGATATTTGTTAGATATACCACAGTAGGAAAGACATTTTACCTCTCTCAGCTTCAGTTTCCTTATCTGTATAACAGGGATAATTAACCTACCTCACAATGCTGTTGTTGGGACTAAGTGAATTAATGTTTGCCAAGATCCTAATAAATCTCAAGGATTATACAAATAAGAGCTATTCTTATAAATCTAAAATAACCCATTCAATAAACAAATGTTTATTAAGCGCTATATTAAAGCTAGAGATATAATTTTTAAAATGAGACAGTCCCTAGCTTCAGACACATTGAGGCTACCATATGTTATACAAAGATATATATGGTGGGACCCAACATGATGGAGTAGGCAGTAAATTGCTGTAATTCTCCTGTATTCACCTTTAAATAACCATAAAATAGTGCACTGAAGCAAATCTGGAACTGAAGGACCAGCAAAAAGATGGATGAAACATTCTTTTAACCCAAGAAACTTGGAAGATTAGCAGGAAAAGTTTGCTCACTTGGGTAGAAAAGAGAACAGTCCAGGACAGGAAAAATCCCAACAAGATAGTAGTAAGTCCCATCTAATGAAACCAGTAGGATATCCTGAGACTCAATGTAGTGGAGCAGGCAAACACCAAAACAACCTCCCTCTTCCCTGCCCCCATATCTTAGCATAGTCAGGGGAACTGGAAGACTTCAAGTCCAAGAATCATTTCAGTGTAACTTGAGGCAAACAGGTATCCTCCAGCAGCCAGACCTCTGAATGCCTCAGTATAGCCCTAGGCAAACATGCATTCTTCAACAGTTAGATTTTCACATGCTTCAGCATGGTTCCAGGCAAACAGAAAGATGCCAACCCTAAGGGTGTCTAAGCAAATA
This sequence comes from Myrmecobius fasciatus, assembly GCA_023553655.1. Lineage (NCBI taxonomy): Eukaryota > Metazoa > Chordata > Mammalia > Dasyuromorphia > Myrmecobiidae > Myrmecobius > Myrmecobius fasciatus. Next base: position 450,474 of record JAJPUD010001119.1, on the reverse strand, counting down.
GACAGCCACCAGTTTCAAGTCATCACCATGCATAGCCCAGGCAAATAGGTAGCTTCCAAAGACCAGACAATCATGTGCTTCAGTAAAGTCCCAAGGAAATACAGAAACACCCTACCAACTTCAACACATGTCAGAAACCAACAGTAGGACCCCAGCTCAGAGCCAGGTAGGCTGCCATGCCCTTATGGCTTCCAGCAGTGCCAACCAGCCCCACTCCACTCCCACAGAACAGCACTGAACTCAAAGGTTCCACCCATGGGTAGCAATGCAACATCAGTGTAACAGCAAGTGAACAATTAGGGGCTACAGCCACTAGCAGAAGAAGCCTGAGATAATATTCTCTCCACCCTGGGAGCAGAGTTCAAATGTAAAAGAAAGTAAAAAGGTCAAAAAATGAGCAAAAAAGAAAAAAGAAGAAAGGAGGAGCAGGAGCAGGAAGAGAAGGAAGAAGAAGGAGAAGAAAGAAGAAGAAGAAGAAGAAAAAAGAAGAAGAAGAAGAAGAAGAAAAAAGAAGAAGAAGAAGAAGAAGAAAATTATTATGGTGACAGGGAAGACCAAGACGCAAACTCAGAAGAGGACAACAGGGACAAAACACCAAAGGCCAAAACTCCAAAGAAAATAGGGAAGCAATTGCAAGCCCAGAAAGAACTCATGAAAAAGCTCAAAAAAAAAAAACCCTTTAAATAATATAAGAGAGAGAAGAAAATTTGGGAAAAGAAAGGAGAGTGATGCAAAAGAATTGTTTTTAAAAAGGCAGAGAGAGTCAACAGTTTGGAAAAAGAAAACAACTACTTAAAAATAATATTGGCCAAATGGAAAAGGAAATAGAAGAATTCAATGATGGAAACAATTCCCTGAAATATACAGTTGGCCAAATGGAAAAGGAAATGCAAAAGCTAACTGGGGGAAATAACTCCTTAAAACTTAAAATTGATCAAGTGAACACTAATGACTCTGAAACTTCAAGTATCAATCAAACAAATTTAAAAGAATGAAAAAATAGAAGAAAATTCAAAATATCTCACTGGAAAAACGCCTGACATGGAAAATTGATCCAAGAGAAATAATCTCAGAATAATTGGATTACCTGAAAACCATAATCAAAAGGAGGACCTGGACAGCATCGATCAAGAAATTATCAAGGAAAATTGTCTTGATATCTTGGAATCAGAGGGTAAATTAGGCATTAAAAGAAGCCATTAATCACCTCAGGAAAGAGATCTCCAAATATAAACTCCAAATCACATTATAGCCAAATTCCAGAACTATCAGGTCAAGAAAAGAAGAAATACTTCAGAAAGAAACAATTAAAATATCAGGGAACCACAATCAGTATTACATAGGGCTTAGCAGCTGCAACATTAAAGGATCAGAGGTCATGGTACATGATATTCCAGAAGTCAAAAGAGCTAGAACTACAACCAAGAATCATCTGTCCAGTGAAATTAAGCATAATATTCCAAAGGGAAAAAATGATCATTCAATGAAATAGAAGGATTTGAAGCTTTCATAAGGAGAATTGAACAAAAAAAAATTAATCTCCAATATCAAGACCCAAGAGAAACATAAAAGGGGGAAAAGGGGAAAGAAAACATAAGGGATTGGATCTATTCTGTTTGTTATGTTGTTATTATTGTTGTTTATCATTTGTTCTCAGAGAGGACCATGACATCAGGGAAGCAATGTCATGACATGCAAATGAATTAGATTTGGGTGAGGGAGGGCTGTGAAAGGAACCTGCCTCCCTTTCCCCTTCAGAGTTATCTGAGTCCAGTGACAACACATAAATCAAGATGACTGGAGATGGTATTCCTACATGGGAAGATAATATTTGTAATTCTTAAAAATTGTACCACTAATAGTACAATTAGAAGAAATATACATAGATAAAGGGTACAGATACAAGGTAAATTTGAGGAAATGATATAAAAATAATTAAGGGAAGAGAAAGAAGAGTATACTGGGTGCTGAAGGAAAAGAAGGATAGAATGGGATAAATTATTTCACATGAAGAGGCAAGAAAGATCTATTAGAGAGGAGGGAAAAGGGGGAGGGTAAAAGATGGGCATTGCTTGAACTTTAATTTCATTGGTTCAAAGAGGAAACAATATACACAATCAATTGAATATAGAAATCTATTTTACCAGATAGGAAAATAGGAAGGGAGAAGATTATGTAAAGGTAATGGGAGGTGGGAAGGTAGAAACTAATAGAAAAAAAAGGAGGATTTTGGGAGGAGGATAGAAGCAAGACACTATCAAGGAGCAAAAGGGTGAAAGAAGAAAGAGGAAAAAAGGACAAACAGGAGGAGAGATGAGATGAAGACAAATGCACAATTAGTAAATCACAACTGTGAATGTGAATGGGATGAAGGAAGATTCTGAAAATTCCAAGCTCTCCAGATTTCTCTTACAAACAAAATAAAAAAATTGTGCCTCAGGGTAGAACTTTTATAAACAAATAGGAGTTGGGGCACATCAGTGGTCCTCCTGGGACAATTCAAAAGATCAAAAGAAAAATACCAGGAGGAATGTGAAGTGTAAACACCTGCAGTCTAGTTTCACTGAAATAGCAAGGGGGAGCCTTGGAGCTACCTGCGTTGGGATGTTTATGACCTTACATAATGTAATGTAAATGTCTATAATTATAGATATCTATGTGCATGTACATGTATATGTGCATATTATATATGATATATGTATATATATGTTTGTATATATAAATATGTCCATGCTTAAGAAGAGAGCCTTCTTGAGGGATGTGGGGTGGGGGGGAGGAAAGAGGAAAAAAGAAGAAAATAAAAAGTGCATAGCAGAGAAGAAAATAAAACTTACAAGGAAGTAAAGAAAAGATGAACATCACTGAACATAATGTAGTATTTATTGTATGTTTCCTTAAAATGGAAATTTGCCTCATATTTTGAAGCCTCTCTTTATACTCTACTGTACACATATTTTTCATTTTATTTGTTTTTCTATTTTGAAATAATAATAATAAAAGGAATGAATAGCAAAATTGATCAAAAACCAGAATCCTACAGTATATTGTTTACAAGAAACACATCTGAAGCAGAGAAACACTCACAGATTAAAGGTAAGGGCTGGAGCAGAATCCATCACACTTCAGCTGAAGGAGAAAAAAAAGGCAGGGGTAGTAATCCTGATCTCAGACAAAGCAAAAACAAAAATGGATAAAAATTAAAAGAGATGAGAAAGGAATCTACATCTTGTTAAAAATGTACAAAGATAAAGCAATATCAATACTAAATATATATCTATATATACCAAGTGGTATATCATCCAAATTCTTAAAGGAGAATTACAGGTTCATCATCAGAAGAGATAGAGAGCATTATGAAATTTAAAATAGATAATTTTGATTATATTAAATAAAAAGGTTTTGCACAAACAAAACCAATGCAACCAAAATTAGAAGAAAACTGGGAAACAATTTCTATAGCAAGTATCTCTGATAAAGTCCTCATTTCATATACAGAACTGTGTCAGATTTATAAGAATACAAGCTATCCCCCAATTGATAAATATTCAAAGGATATGAACAGGAAGTTTTCAGATGAAGAAATCAAAGCTATCTATAGCCATAGGAAGAAGTGCTCTAAATTACTTTTGATTAGAGAAATGCAAATTAAAACAACTCTGAAGTACCACCTCATAACTCCCAAATTGGCTAATATGACAAAAAAAGAGGGGGAAATGATAAATATTAGAGAGGATGTGGAAAAATTGAAACATTAATGCTTTATTGGTGAAATTGTGAACTGACCCAACCATTCTGGAGAGCAATTTGGAACGATGCCCAAAGGACTATAAAATTGTGTCTACCACTACTAGATCTGTACACCAAAGAGATCATTAAAAAGGGAAAGAAGGACTTGCATGTGCACAATATATTTGTAGGAGGCCTTTTAGGGTAGTAAAAATACTGGAAATTGAGACGATGCCCATAAAATGAATAAGCTGTGATATATGAATGTAATGAAATACAATTGTGCAATAAGAAATAATGAACAGGCAGATTTCAGAAAAACCTGGAAATATTTGTATAAATTGATGCAAAATGAAAAGAGCAGAGCAGGAAAACATTGTCCATAAGTACATACACAGCAGCATAGTATGATGATCAACAATCAACTCAGTTTTTCTCAGCAACAAATTGATCCAAGACAAGTGCAAGGGCCTCATGAAGGAAAGTGCATCTAGAGAACTAATGGGTTCTGAATACAGATGGATGCATAATTTTTTTTAAACACATAGAAATTCTCTTTTAATCCTCACAAATGCTTTGTGAGGTATAAAAGTTTCTGAAAACATAGGAAAAATTTGTGTGTTGGGAACTCCCAATATAAATACAATTTATAATTAATTCAATGTAATCATCATCATCATCTATAACAATATCATTATTGTCACAGGCCTTGTCTTCTTTGTCTTTGATATTTATCTTCTTAATCTTAGGCTTAAAAATCACTTCTCATATTATCTCCTTTGACTCTGAAACGACATGAAGTAATTATTCATTTTATTCTTCTCTTAAAGATGAAGAATCTGAAGATCAGAAAAATAAAAATGTAGAACAGAAAAATATGAAATGAAGCTAGACTTTGGAGGAAATTACAAAAACAAGTTGAAATCTCTAATTTTTGAGGTCAGAGAAGTTAAATATGTAGCCTTTCATGAAATAATGATAGCTAATTGTTACCCAGATTTGTTGATAATTGTGGTTTCTTTTTTTTGTTTGTTTTTGTTTTTTTTTGCTTTTTGCTAAGGCAATTGAGGTTAAGTGACTTGCCCAGGGTCACACAGCTAGGAAGTGTCTGAGACCAAATTTGAACTCAGGTCCTCCTGACTTCAGGGCTGGTGCTCTAACCACTGTGCCATGTAGCTGCCCCGATAATTGTGTTTTAAGAGTGAGGAATAGATGTTATGGGAAGTCTCTGTCATATAGCAATGAAAACTTACATGGCTTTTCTCTACAAACATAGTGATTAATTGTTTCATAAACAGTTTGCAAAACACTGCCCTAATACAAATTCTATGAAAATTTGTAGAAAAGACTATAATTATCTACATTTTATAAAGGAAATAAATAATATTCTAAACAACAAAATGATCACTTACTTTACAAGTGTCTAAAGAATGATCATAATTCATGTCTCATGGAACATGATCCCATGTACTATTCAGAATGGACCAGAACCCAGCTACCATGACTCTAATCCCAAAGTGTTTTTTTTTTTGTTTGTTTGTTTTTAAATTTTTTCAGTCCTACAATCAACAGCAAATGAGAACACCAACGGTATGGGAATTATAAAAATTTAATTAATTTTATATATATTTTGTTCATGCAATGCCAAGCAATCTGATATCAAGAGACTTACAGGTGTCAGAATTCCCTGATTTATGGCTTATTATGAAAGTTTGTTTAGACCCTAAAGATTTTTTTCTCTTTTTTATTAAAACTTTTATTTGGAAAACATATGTATGGGTAATTCTTCAACATTGACCCTTACAAAGCTTTTCATTACAAAATTTCCCCCCTAGTTCCCAATCCTCCCCTAGAGGGCAGGAAGTCCACTAAATGTTAATTATGTTAAAATACTTGACAAATCGAACATGTGTATAGATATTTCCACACGTATCATTGTTGTGCAAGAAAAATCGTATCTACAAGAAAGAAAAATCAGAGAAAGGAAACACAATGCAAGCAAACATCAATTGAGAGCATGAAAATGTTATGTTATGGTCCACATTTCATATCCCTCTCTCTGGGTGTATATGGCTTTCTTCACTGAACAATTGGAACTGGTTTGAGACAATACTTTTTTGCAGAGAGCCATGTCCATCAGAATTGATCATCATATAGTGTTGTTGTTGCCATGTATAATGATCTCCTGGTTCTGCTTATTTCACTCAGCATCAGTTCATGAAAGTCTCTCCAGGCCTTTCTGATTGTTTCTTATAGAACAATAATATTCCATGACATTCATATACCATAATTTATTCAGCCATTTTCCAAATGATGGACATCCATTCAGTTTCCAGTTTCTAGCCACTACAACAAGGGCTGCCACAAACATTCTTGCACATGTGACTCCCTTTCCTTCCTTTAAGATTTCTTTGGGATATAAGCCCAATAGAAACACTGCTGGGTCAAAGGGTATGCACAGTTTGATAACTTTTTGAGCATAGTTCCAAATTGCTCTCTAGAATGGTTGGATCCGTTCCCAGTTCGAGAAACATATATCAGTGTCCCAGTTTTCCCACATCCCCTCCAACATTCATCGTTATCTTTTCCTGTCATTTTAGCCAATCTGACAGGTGTGTAGTGGTACCTCAGGGTTGTCTTGATTTGCATTTCTCTGATCAATAGTTATCTGGAGCACTTTTTCATATGACTAGAAATAGTTTTAATTTCATCATCTGAAAATTGTCTGTTCATATGCTTTGACCATTTATCAATTGGAGAATGGCTTGAATTCTTATAAATATGAGACAATTTTCTATATATTTTAGAAATGAGGCCTTTATCAGAACCCTTAAATGTAAAGATGATTTCCCAATTTATTGCTTCCCTCTTAATCTTGTCTGCATTAGTTTTGTTTATACAAAAACTTTTTAACTTAATATAGTCAAAATTATCTATTTGGTGTTCAATTAAGAGTTCTAGTTCTTGGAAATTGAATAGATGCCCTTCAATTGGAGAATGGCTGAATAAATTATGGTATATGAATATTATGGAATATTATTGTTCTGTAAGAAATTGCCAGCAAGATGATTTCAGAGAGGCCTGGAGAGACTTACATGAACTGATGCTGGGTGAAATGAGCAGAACCAGATCATTGTATACGGCAACAACAGTACTATATGACAATCAATTCTGATGGACATGGCTCTCTTCAACAATGAAATGTTTCAAACCACCTCCAATTGTTCACTGAAGAAAGCCATATACACCCAGAGAGAGGGATGTGAAATGTGGACCACAACATAACATTCTCATACTCCTTGATTGATGTTTGCTTACATTGTGTTTCCTTTATCTGATATATCGTTTGTGTAGA
>JAJPUD010001119.1:372616-442993 GCA_023553655.1 Myrmecobius fasciatus | reverse complement strand
AAAAAAAAAGAGTTCTAATTCTTCTTTGGACATAAATTTATTCCATCTCCACAGGTCTGAGAGGTAAACTATCCTATGTTCCTCTAATTTGCTTATAATATCACTCTTTATATCCAAATCATGAACCCATTTAGATCTTATTTTGGTATGTGGTGTTGTGTGGGTCAAGCCTTAATTTCTTCCATACTAGTTTCCAATTTTCCTAGCAGTTTTTGTTGAATAGTGAGTACTTATCCCAAAAGCTGGGGTCTTTGGGTTTATCAAATACTAAATTGCTATAGTTATTGGCTAGTTTGTCCTGTGATCCTGTCCTATACCACTGATGGACTACTCTATTTCTTAGCCAGTACCAAATGGTTTTGATGACCATTGCTTTATAATACAGTTTTAGATCTGGTATAGCAAGGCCACCTTCATCAGCTTTTTTTTCCCATTAATTCCCTTGAAATTCTTGGCCTTTTGTTCTTCCAAATGAACTTTGCTACTATTTTTTCTAGATCTGTAAAATAATTTCTTGGGAATTTGAATGGTATGGCACTAAATAAGTAAATTAGTTTGGGCAATATTGTCATTTTTATTATATTCGCTTGGCCTACCCATGAGCACTTAATGTTTTTCCAGTTGACTAGGTCTGTAATCTCATTGCTAAAATCTTATTTAAAATTTTTGCATCAATATTCATTAGGGAAATTGGTCTATAGTCTTCTTTCTCTGTTTTCACCCTACCTGGTTTAGCTATCAGCACCATATCTGTATCATAAAAGGAATTTGGTAGTACACTTTTTTTCCCTATTTTTTCAAATAGTTTATATAGTATTGGAATTAATTGTTCTTTGAATGTTTGGTAGAATTCACATGTAAATCTATCTGGCCCTGGGGATTTTTTCTTAGGGAGTTGATTAATAGCTTGTTCTATTTTTTTTCCCTAAAATGGTACTATTTAAATAACTTATTTCCTCTTCTGTTAACCTGGGCAATCTATATTTTTGTAGATATTTCTCCATTTCATTTAGATTATCAAATTTACTGGCATAAAGTTGGGCAAAGAAACTCCTAATTATTACTCTAATTTCCTCTTCATTGGAGGAAAGTTCTCCCTTATCATTTTTGAGACTAACAATTTGATTTTCCTCTTTCCTTTTTCTAATCAAATTAACTAAAGGCTTATCTGTTTTGTTGGTTTTTTTCATAAAACCAATTCTTAGTTTTATTTATTAATTAAATAGTTTTCTTATTTTCAATTTTATTAATCTCCCCTTTTATTTTCAGAATTTCCAATTTGGTATTTAATTGAGGGTTTTTAATTTGCTCTTTTTCTAGCTTTTTTAATTGTTAGCCCAATTCATTTATCTTCTCTTTCTCTATTTTATGCAAGTAAGCATCTAGAGATATGAAATTACCCCTTATAACCAGTTTGGCCGTATCCCACAAATTTTGGTATGTTGTCTCATTATTGTCATTCTCCTGGATGAAATTATTGATTGTGTCTACGATTTGCTCTTTCACGTATTCATTCTTTAAACTTAGATTATTTAATTTCCAATTAACTTTTGGTCTATTTTCTCCTGGCCTTATATTATATGTGAGTTTTATTGCATCATGATCTGAAAAGGATGCCTTTCCTATTTCTACTTTTCTGCATTTGATTTTGAGGTTTTTATGCCCTAACATATGATCAATGTTTGTATAATTTCCATGAACTCCTAAGAAAAAAGTAAATTCCCTTCTGTTGCCATTCAATTTCCTCCAGAGATCTATCATACCTAACTTTTCTAACATTTTGTTTACCTCCCTAACTTCTTTCTTATTTATTTTGTGGTTTGATTTATCTAATTCTGAGAGAGCAAGGTTGAGATCCCTCACTAGTATAGTTGTATTGTCTATTTCTCCTTGCATCTCTGTTAGTTTCTCCTCTAGGATTTGGATGCTATACCACTTGGTGCATATATGTTTAATATTGATACCACTTCATTATCTATGGTACCCTTTAGTAAAATATATTTTCCTTCCTTATCTCTTTTAATTAGATCTATTTTTGCTTTTATTTGATCTGAGATAAGGATTGCTACCCCTGCTTTTTTTTGTTCACCTGAAGCATAAAAGATTCTGTTCCAGCCCTTTACCTTCACTCTGTATGTATCTCTGTGTTTTAGATATGTTTCTTGTAAACAACATATTGTAGGATTCTGGCTTTTAATATAGTATGATATCCACTGCCATTTTGTGGTAGAGCTCATCCCATTCACATTCACAGTTAAAATAACTAAATCTGTATTTCCTGCCATCTTATTTACCCAAAATTATGTTTTTCTCTTCCCTTTCCCCTTTCTCCCTTCCCCCCTCCTCAGTATTTTGTTTTTGATGACCACCTCCCCCAAACAGTCCTCCCCTCTTTAGAGTCCCTCCCCCTTTTTTACACCTTTTCCCTATTTTTTCCATTTTCCCTTCTATTAGTCTATCCCTTTCTTTTCCTCCTTTCTCTCCTACTTCACTATAAGGAGGGACAAGTTTTTCTGTGAAACCAAATGTGTCTGATATACTCTTTTAGAGCCCACTCTGATGAGAGTAAGATTCACACAATGCTCATCACCCTCCCTTCTTTCCCTCAATTTTATTAGATTTTCTATGCCTCTTCATGAGATTTTACCTTATTTTTACCTTCTTTCCCCTCTTTTTCCAGTATGATAGCCCTTCCACCTCTAATTTCTTTTCCATTATTATCAAAGTAAAATCAAATTATGCCCTTATTCTTTAAGTATACCCATAGTAGAAATATAGTTCTCAAGTGTTCTTTCCTTTTTACCTTTTTATGCTTCCCTTGAGTTCTGTGTTTGGAGGTCAAAATTTTTGTTCAGTTCTGGTCTTTTCATTAGAAATAGGTGAAATTCTCCTGTATCATTGAATGACCATCTTCTTCCTTGGAAGATAATGCTCATTCTAGCTGGATAACTTATTCTTGGCTATAATCCAAGTTCCTTTACCTTTCGGAATATCTGATTCCAGGCCCTTCGATCCTTTATTGTGGAAGCTGACAGATCTTGTGTGATTCTAATTACAGTTCCTTGGTATTTGAATTGTTTCTTTCTACCTGCTTGCAATATCTTTTCCTTGGTGTGATAGTCCTGAAATTTGGCCATGATATTCCTTAAGGTTTTAATTTTGGGGTCTCTTTCAGGAGGTGATGGATGAATTCTTTCAATGGCAATTTTGCCTTCTGATTCTAAAACATCAGGGCAGTTTTCTTTCATGATTTCCTGGAAGATAGCATCTGGGTTCTTTTTTTCATCATGGCTTTCAGGGAGTCCAATAATCCTTAGATTGTCTCTCCTAGATCTGTTTTCCAAGTCAGTTGTTTTTTCTAGGAGATATTTCATATTTTCTTCTATCTTTTCATTTTTTTGTTTTTGTTTGATTCTTGAAGTCTTATTGAGTCATTCACTTCCATTTGTTCAATTCTTATTTTTAAAGTGTTGTTTTCTTCAGTTACCTTTTTAAGCTCCTTTTGTAACTGGCCAATTTGAGTATTTTTGTTCATTGCATTCTTTTTCCATTTTGCCAATTTTGTTTTTCAGTGAATTGTTGTCTTTTTCCAATTCACCAATTTTGTTTTTCAATGAGTTGTTGTCTTTTTCCATTTTGCCAATTTTGTTTTTCAGTGCATTGTTGTCTTTTTCCATTTCACCAATTTTGTGTTTCAGTGAGTTGTTATCTTTTTTCCATCTCACCAATTTTGTTTTTCAGTGAATTGGTGTCTTTTTCCATTTCACCAATTTTGTTTTTCAGTGAATTGGTGTCTTTTTCCATTTCACCAATTTTATTTTTCAGTGACTTGGTGTCTTTTTCTTATCTCTTTATAGGGCATTATATCCTTCTTGCACTGATCTCAATTCATTTCCCCATTTTTCTTGTAACTTTCTTTTGAGATTCTTTATGCAATCTTCCAGGAAAGCCTTGTGAAAAGGGGACCAGCTCATGTCTGCCTTTGTGGCTTCCTCTGGTGTTGCTTTCCCTGTAGGAACCTCAGGATCTGGGGTCTGCCCTTCTTTCTCTCCATAAAAGCTGTCTATGGTGAGAGCTCTCTTCTGTTTCTTACTCCTTTTTTTAGAGCATGAGGTCTGATTCAAGCAGGGGACTTGCAGCCATTTCAATTTGCCCTGGGGCAGTTTGCATAGTTGACCTCTGCTGCAGGACTGGTTGGGCCAGGTCCTCACTCTCAGCTGTTTTCAATCCACCCTTTACCAAAGGTAGATCTGCCAAAGCACCTACCAGCAAGCATAGCAAAATGGCCCAAGCGTCTTGGGCCACTTTGCTCTGCAAGCTGGCAGGTGCTTTGGCAGATCTACCCGGGTGCCTAGAATCTGCCATGCTCTGTCCCAGCCCTGGTTCCCCACCCCGGCTGCACGCTGGCGTCTGAGAGTGGCAAGCAGCCCAATCCCCTGTCCCTCTGACGCAGACCTGCTCTGGAATTCTTCTAAGGTAATTTTTGATGGAAATATGTTGTACTCCAAATACCTGAGGGAGCTTTCACTCCAGAACCAGTTCAGAAGCTTAATTTGTTCTTGATATGAAGGAAGATCAGAGGAGGTCACAGAGAGTCGTGTCTGCACTCTGCCATCTTGGCTCTCCCCTCGCCTCATGCATAATTTTTAAAATTTACTTTATTCTTCATGTTTTTTTTTTCTCTTTTGATCTGTTTCTTTTTTCACAATTGTTACTAAAATGGAAATATGTTTTACATAATGGCACACACATAACTATTATCAAAATATTGCTAGATTCACAATTCTAGTTCTGGAGAATTTGGATAGTAGCCCTATTAACAGTTTTGGATGAAACATTAACACATACACTTTCCCTGACACCTTCCTTCTCTTTTATCTATCTAGCAGAATTTAAGCAGCCTTGGAAACAGGTTCTATAATTCTACTTTTATTCCATTTGTAGTTGAAGTAGGCCCAAAGAACTAGTGACTTGCCCTAGGTCAAATGTCTACTTATTTTCTATAATTTAGGGTATGTATTAATCATCCATACTACTGCTAAAACTATGTAGAATTGTAGGCAGCTAGGTAGCAAAATGGATAAAACATGAGACTCTGTGTGAAGAAGACCCATGTTCAAACCCACCCTCAAAACAATTCCTAGCTGCATGACCCTAGGCAAGTTCCTTAAGGAAAAAGAGATATCTCTGATACCAGAGATAATAATCTACAATCCAGTGTTGTTGTGAGTCTCAAATGAGGTAATAATTGTAATGTACTTAGCACAATGTCTGGCATAATAAGTATTATACAAGTGATAGGTATTATTACTGTTAGTATGACTATTGTTTTAGAGCTGGGAGATTCCTTCCAAGTCATTTTGTTAAATCCCCACATTTCACAGTTAGGGAAACAGATTCCTAGAGTAGCTGAACCCAAGGTCACATAGAAAATAAGCAGCAGAATTAAATTGTATTCGAATTTTGGTCTTGTGACTCAGTTCAGTCTTTTTTCCATTGCATTATGTTTATTTTCCCTGATCATCTCTGGTAAGTACATTGAGTATTATATTCAGTAGTAGCTTAAAACTTCTACTGAACTCCTGAATTTTTGATGTTGTTTCCCAAGTGGTAAAAGCAAAATGTGTACTAAAAGGATTTTGTAGTTGAATATTCCAAGGAAGTCCTCTCAACTACTCCTGGTATTTTCTTTTTACTCTTACAGTACCTCAGAGTTAGAAAGAGTCCTGAGAGCCCATCTAGTTCAATATATATCAGAACAGGAATCCACTCTAAAAATAACTCCAACTACTTCTTAAAGATCTCTAGTAAAGATAAATCTCTCTTAAGATAATTCTGGCTACTTTTGCCCAACTCTACTTGCTCCTTACATCAAGCCAAAACCTACTTCTACAATGTCACCCACTGACCCTTCATAGTCAAGGAGAACCTTTGTCATGAAACAGTCTTTTTAAGCCTGGACCTTTTCTTCTCTCTTTTCTGATGCCTGGACTTTAGAGATGGGCCTATTTCCATGTTCCCTTCTCTCTAATTGGAACTATCTCAAAGACAACTTTCCTAAAGAATGCTTTGAGGGAGCAGCTGATGACACAATGGGTACAGTACTGATTCTGGAGTCAAGAGGAACTGAAGACAAATCTAGCCTCAGACATTTCCTAGCTGCATAATCCTGGAAAAGTCACTTATCCTCTGTTTGCCTCACTTTCCTCAACTATAAAAGAGGAATAATAATAGCACTCAGATCCAGAGTTATTATGAGGATTAAATGAGATAACATTTTAAAAAACCAGTTAGTTGAAACACTGTTGTTGTTGAGTAAGTCAGTCATGTCTAACTCTGAGTTTTCTTGACAAAAACACTGCAGTGTCTTGTCTGAGGGTAGACCTGAATTTTAGGTCAAAATCCTGTAACTGTCATGGATTTATGTTCCTTCTACTCCACACTTACCATGAGCCCAAGAATAAAGCCTCTTCTGCTTCTTTCCCCTCAATGATCTATCCAATATTAGAGTAAGTCCTTTTTTTTAATATTAAAACTTTTTATTTGCAAAACACATGTATGGGTAATTGTTCAACATTAACCCTTACAAAGCTTTCTGTTACAAATTTTTTCCTCCCTACTCCCCACCCCCCCCCTAGATGGCAGGATATCCACTACATGTTAATTATGTTGAAATACTTGATAAATCGAATATATGTATACATATTTCCACTCATCATTTTTGTGCAGGAAAAATGGTATCTACAAGAAAAAAAAATCTGAGAAAGGAAACACAATGCAAGCAAACATCGATAGAGAGCATGAAAATGCTATGCCGTGGTCCACACTTCACATCCCTCTCTCTGGGTGTATATGGCTTTCTTCACTGAACAATTGGAACTGGTTTGAAACATTTCATTGTTGAAGAGAGCCATGTCCATCAGAATTGATCATCATATAGTATTGTTGTTGTCGTGTATAATGATCTCCTGGTTCTGCTCATTTCACTCAGCATCAATACATGCAAGTCTCTCCAGGCCTCTCTGAAATCATCTTGCTGAATGTTTCTTATAGAACAATATATTCCATAACATTCATATACCATAATTTATTCAGCCACTCTCCAATTGATGGGCATCCACTCAGTTTCCAGTTTCCAGTTTCCAGGGCTGCCACAAACATTCTTGCATATGTGGGTCCCTTTCCGTCCTTTAAGATCTCTTTGGGATATAAGCCCAATAGAAACACTGCTGGGACAAAGGGTATGCACAGTTTGACAAATTTTTGAGCATAGCTCCAAATTGCTCTCCAGAATGGTTGGATCTGTTCACAGTTCCACCAGCAATGCATCAGTGTCCCAGCCTTCCCACATCCCCTCCAACATTCGTCATTATCTTTTCCTGTCATTTTAGCCAATCTCACAGGTGTGTAGTGGTACCTCAGAGTTGTCTTAATTTGCATTTCTCTGACCAATAGTGATTTAGAGCACCTTTTCATATGACTAGAAATAGTTTTAATTTCGTCATCTGAAAATTGTCTGTTCATATCCTTTGACCATTTATCAATTGGAGAATGGCTTGAATTCTTATAAATGAGACAATTCTCTATATATTTTAGAGCTGAGACCTTTATCAGAACCCTTAAATGTAAAGATGATTTCCCAATTTATTGCTTCCCTCCTAATCTTGACTGCTAGAGTTAGTCTTGATATACAGATTTGAGCTGACCTAAGACTGTAAGTCCTTTAAATATTCCTCCATGCTGTGAAACCAACCTGGCAGCCAGGATTCAGTAACCCTTACCTTGACTAGCAAATAGTACCAATATCAGAAACCTGTACTTTTGCTGTGTCTACCTCCTCTTATTCAAAGATTGATAATCAAATCAACATTATCTTTGCCACTGTGAAGGGTAGGGCAGTCATCTACCCTGTGACTCCCCTCAGTATGTCTGTGATTCTGAATTATCATCTGTCAAGGCTTAATCTCCCTTCCCTGAAAATATCCTCCATCAAACCCATCTGTGTCCATTCCTTTAGCATCCCTATCCCAATCTTTTCTATTCCTTCATTGCGATCTTCAAAACTCCTTCAACTTCAAAACTTCAAAACTCTCATGCTAACAAACCACCCTTCATGTCTGACTTTGTGACCTCCCTCAGAAGTCATTTTGTACATGTTTTCTACATTGTATAAGTTTTATAACTTATGTTAATAAGTTAAAGACAGAGGTAAGATACATATGCCATCCCCAGCCCTCAATATAATCTAAGTTTCTAGAGGGAATAAATAATTCCCTTTTTGATCTGTATCTCTAGTGACCAACACAGTGTCTGGCACATACTAAATATTATAAAATGCACATTGAATTGAATTGAATCAAATTGAACAATTGAACTGACAACACTGCCTAAAGCCACAAATTATGAATCAAGTGATTTTAAATTATTTTGATTTCAGATTAAAACTGTCACAGTGCAATGGAAGTTCCTTATTTACTTCCTAAAATATTAACTTAGAAGATAGATAAAGCCACTGCTCAAACTCATTTCATTTGTTTGAATGATTTAATATAGTATCAAACAGTAGTTTTCCAAAGTTGTTCTCCCTTATGCCAGGTATATTTTCTCAAGATCTTTAACACTTATTCCAAATCAGAGGCTCCTGTCTTATTTTAGGGGAAAGTCTTCTAACAGTGCTAAGATTTGTTTTGACCCAGGATATAATTTGAGATCTCATTTTCGCCACATAAAAAAGTGCAAATTAAAGCTGTTTAGGATCTATAACTGATGTAAAATGCAAGAATGTAGAAACTGGCAGAAAGGTGAGAAGGAAAGGAATACATTTATCAGGCTAAATATGCATGTTGATATAAAGGATCTCAACATTTTTTTTTAAAAAGCTTAATTATCAAAAAAAGAAAAAATATTTAAAATTTTTTTAAAAAGCTCATTTTTTCTGGACTAGTGATCTATACCTAAATTGGCTACATAATGAGAAGACAGGCTTCTTTGGAGAAGATCTTGATGTTTGGAAAGATTGAAGGCAAAGAAAAGGGGCTAGTCAAAGATGAGATGGATGGTGTCATGGAAACAATGAACATGAACTTTGACAGACTTTGAGAGATAATGGAGGTTAGAAGGACACTGCAAGCAATAATCCATGGACGGGGTCACAAAGAATTGAGCGCTCAATGACTCAACAAGACAACAACAAATGATCTGCAAAATGGGTTATGCCCTGATTGTATAGAAGTTATAGCCTGACCCTAAGGGATAGATATATAATTTATCAATCACAAGGTGAATCTCACCCTCAATGGATTCATTGCAATATAACTATAGCTATCCTTATTTCCTAACATTCCCTTAGTGCTAACTCATCTTTCCAGTATGCAAATTCCCAACCTCCCTCCTTCAGAATTGGACCTGCTCTTTCTCTCCTTCCTCCCAGACTGTTACACCTAATATCAGAGCACAAATACTCTGGGAAAATCCACCGTCTATCTCATTTCCAACCACATTCCCAGAGCATCTGTTGGTTTTAGAGGCACCCCTTCAGAAAATCTCTGTGTTTTAGGGAAGTAATAGGTAAATAAAAGCTCAGTTTCCTCTCTTTTTCATTTGGAGTAGGACAGGGTTAACCTGAGCTAATATGAGTGGATTGGATACCACAGATCTCAACTGCCAAGAATACCACTGTTTTCCAGGATAGTAATTTTGTTGTCGTCTTTAGCGCTTCACTCTCCCTTACCACCAATTTAATCAATTTCCAAATGTGATTGTCTCTACCTGTATAACATCCCTAGTATCTATCCTATTTTCTGTACCCACTCATCTGCCATATTAAATCATGCCCTCATCATCTCTTTCTTAGTCTATTGCCTTTTACCTGGTCCCTTTGCTTCAAGTTCCTCCTCAATCCAAATCCATCCTCCACTCAGTGGCCAAAATAATTTCCTAAAGCTGAGGTCCAACCATGTCACTCTCCTCAATAATTTCCAGTGGTTCCCTATTTAATCTAGAATAATGGTATTTCACCTTCATTTCATCTTCTTAAATTTTCATACCCATTATTAGTAAATTCTGATGGCCTCCTATTATCTCAAAGATTAAATATAAAATTCTCTGACTTTTAAAGTCCTTCACAACTTGGCCCTTTTCTATCAACACTGACTCTGTGTACAGACTCTCATTCTTTGAATGCTTGTGGTTCTACTGGCAGTCCTCTATACTATGAATATTCTTCCTCCTCACACTTTCTAGATTCTTTCCTTCAAATCTCTCTCAAAACCTGCTTTCTGCAAGAAGTCATTTACACTGTATATATCTTGTCTTAGTTTTTCATATGTTTTCTCTCCCATCAGAATGTGGTCTCTTTGAAAACAGAGACAAGTTTGGGGGAGGGGAGGTGGGTTTGTTTGTTTCTTTGGTTTTTCATTTATTTATTTATTGCTTTTCTTTGTATTGCCAGTACTTCCCAAGCTATCCCAGCTCCTGGCATATAGTAATGCTTGCTTTTGATCGACTGATCTTTGTATTTGTATAAATTTCATAATATACACTATTAATATAATAATGTATAGCATAACAATAAATATGCACATATTGGAGTTAATATTCTTTTTTTTTTACTAATGGAATACGTGATAAAAACAGTTTAGAAATACCTGCTTTAGGAAATTGCGTCTTATCAAGTGAAAAATATTCTCATCTGTGTATGTAGGTGAAAAAATTTTACTGGCCATATAACATGCTTATTCTTTCTTGACTGGTTAAACTGTTTATGTCAAATTTTGACCTTATTTTTGTATTGAATCTATTTTTTTCCTTCGAAAAAATGACATTGGTTTCTAGGGTTTCAACATTGAAATGTTGGCTTCTTACTTATTGCTCTCCAAATCTGGCAGAAGATTAGGGTGAAGCAAACAAAAGCCCAGTTCCACTCATGGTCTTTTCCCACTGTTGACACTCCCATGAAGATGAAAATCAGTGTCTCACTGACACTGCTCAGCATCTTCATGAAGTACTTGATGGTAATGTAGGAGGTCTGTGACACATTTTCTTCCACATATTTTTTCATTGTCACGGCACAGGCTGTGATCCTATAAGAGCAACAGAGTCTCAGTCAAAGCTACCAGTTTTTTAGTGACAACTTCAAAAATAATCTTGCTGACAGGGATAGCTATATACTAATTTTATCTTTTAACCAAAATTACTTTCTTTCTTTCTTCTTTGCTGCCATGCTGTAGATTTTCTTTAAAAATTATTTTTTCTTACACTGACCATTTCTCGTTTTAACCTGGGATCCAGTTCTATATAATCAAATATATAAGGATATAATCATTTTATATAAAGGCAAGGTTTTGATTAATCCTTTTCATATACACACACATATACATAAATGTTATGTGTAATACAGTTACATACATGTAAATATGTTTGTATGTATATATATAAAGCTATTTTGATATCATTGGTTTCTGTTGCAATCTTATGCATTTTAATTTATTCATTTAAGAGCATTATTCTGGGAAGAGTTCCTGAGAAAGTCTCACAGAACTGCTAAAAAGGTTCATGACACATGTAAAAAGAATTAAAGGTTTCTTAAAAGTTAAGTGGTGGAAATAACTTAATTGTTCAAAATAGAACAGTTAATGCAATGTCAAACAGTCAATATTTCCTTCTGACAATTATGATAACTTGGGAAGATTGAGCATGGTATGACTTTTACTTGATAAAATGCCAATAAGTCTATCTGTAAACTCTGGAAAGGTTAGCTTGCATCTTCCCCATAAAGTTACCAGTTAAACTTTTACCTTAAATTTTCCTATTCCCATTCTTTTATCTCCATTTCAAAGAGCACTTTCAATGGCACAAATTCAGTATCAATTGCCTGGGAGGCATAACTCAGTCAGGAATGCTATCAGTTTTGTTTCATTTCTTATGATTGTTTTTATGTATATAGTTCAATTAAAATGTGTGAGGTTCTGGGCATTGTTACAGAAAGACCCATAGAGTGAACTCAAGAGATCAGTTCAGACTAAAAAACAAAAACAAAACTTAGGAAGCTAAAGTCTGAGACCTACATTGAAGAAGGCAAATTTAAAATTCTTTTCTTCAGAAAGCATCTAAACTTTTTACTTTCTCCAGTCATCTCTTTTCTCTCCACACTGAAATAGTTGAACAATAATCATTGCCCTGACATAGGAAAGTGAGAAAGTTGATGGTAGTAGCCAAGAGTGAGTTATTTCAAGATCTGCCTTCCCTTACTTCAAAATATATTTGTGTGTGTGTACATATATACATATATAGCATACCATTTTTATATACCATTTGATATATATATATAAATCACTTTACATATATATAATTTTATATAACTAATATAATAGCATGTGTAATTTCAATTCAAAATGATTGAATTATTTTAAAAGGTTCGGACCTTCTAAATTTAATTTTTATTAAATTAAATTTATTGAATTTAATTACTTTAATTTCAATTAAATTATTGTAATTTAATTAATTGAAAGGTGCTGTTAATTCGGTAATTTCCCATTACTGGAAGTTAGTAATAGGAAATTAATACTGAAATATTGTCAAAATTAGCATTCACTAACAATTAGTATTGTTGAAGATTCTAAACTGATGTTACAAAAACACAACTCTTTCCTAGGCAAATAATGCTGGGAATGCAAATGAAGATGAAACATTTGTGCCATACAAAAGGTCTGAATCAGATTCTGTGAACATTCAAAAACTATATATTTTATAACAACTATGAGGGTTAATTTCAAAAGTAATGGCTTTTTCTGATGTATGCCCATGATAGAATGCAAGCTACTTATTAGCAGAGACCATCTGATTTTTATTTTTCCATCTACAGAGCCTGGCACATAAAGTACTCAGTAAGTGCTTGTGGATTGGTTGATTGATTAAAAATGGTCCCCATAGGACTATTCTGATTTTCTTTTAATTATGGTGAAGGATGATTTTTAATTTGTACTCACGCCAGGATGCCGGAAAGATAGAGTGTTTCAGCAGCTAAATAAGACAAGTAGCTGAACATGAAGACAATCAGTGGTTCAATTGCAGAAATGTTCTGTGTGAAACGGGTGATAAAGGCAGAAATGAAGCCGAAGATGATGCCAAAAAACACCCCTCCAACTCCTACCACAATAAACCGGGTAAATCCAGCCAAAATGTCAATGGGTTCTATGTCTTCAAATTTATGCATCTTCGTGAAGGCGATTAATATATTGTATAACACCTGCACAAAAGAAACAATTAACACTAATTAGAACAATTTGGGATTCTTGAATTTCTAATTTGTGATGGAGCTATAATAATAAATAATAAAAGCTAACATTTATATAGCTTTTACTACATTCCAGGTGCTAAGCTCTTTACAGTTATTATCTCATTTAATCCTCACAACCACCCTGGAAATGATGTGCTCTATAATCCTCATTTTGCAGATGAAAAAACTGAAGCACACCAAGGTAAAATGACTTGTCCAAGATCATACAGCCAGTTAGTATCTGAGATTGGATCTGAATTCAGGTCTTCCTGACTCCAGTGCTCTATCCAATGTATCATTTTTGTCATTGTTGAGTTATTCCAATTTCTTTTGATATTTCATGACCATCTTTGAGGTTTTCTTGGCAGAGTAGTTTGCCATTTCTTCTGCCAGTTCATTTTACACAAGAGGAAACTGAGGCAAAAAACATTAAGTGACTTCCACAGGATGAGATAGCTAGTAAGTATGCGAGGTCAAATTTGAATTCGGGTCCTTCTGACTCCAGGCCAAGCACTTTCTCCATTGTTCCACCTAGCTGTCCTCTAGTTCAATAGTTTTTTTGTTTTGTATTTTCAATCTATTGCATAACCTATTTTGTATATGTGGAAATAATAAAGGACCAATAGAAAGAGCATAATTAGAAGATTTAATTACATGATTAATACAATTAATGGTATGCTATGCTAACAGTATACTATATAATTAATTCAATCTTGGGCAAGTTATATAACTTCTCTGGTCCTTAGTTTCCTCATCTGTAAAGTGAAGAGATTGGACTCAATGACTTCTAAGCTTCCTTTTACTTCTAAATCTGAGAACTATTATAGTGCCAGGATATATTATATAAAAGACTGAATTCTATGCAGAGTTAGGAAGGTTCCCACAATGTGACTTTGAACACAAACTTGATTTCTGTGTGTATTAGGTAAATTTCTTTGGGGTTTATCTGTTCACTGGAGGTTAGAATCCAAATAGGTGGAGAGTGTTCCCATAACTAGGAGTTTCCCACAATGAGGAAAGTCACTGATCTTTCAAGTAGTCCCATTTGTATTAGCCAACTTAGCTTTTCTAGGTAAAATTCCTGCAAGATGGCATAAGGAACATGCATAAAGGATGTCTCCCATGCCTCACAACTCTGCCTATTGAAGAAAAACTCTCTTTAAGGATCAACTCAAAAGCCACCTGATTCATCCCAGTGGCAGCATCTTTTTACAGGGTTGCCTTGACCAAATTATTTTGTATTATTTTGCATATACTTTGTATTTGTATTCTCTAGTTTGTTTTATCAGTACCAAACTCTGACTCTGGTGTCACCTTCAGTATTCACGGGAGCATTACATATCTTCTTTCCACATTAAGTGGTCTTTCCAGCTGTTGGGAACTACCTTTGCTTTTACCTTGACTCTTGGGCCCAGAAATAACTGATGTCCATGCAAGTTGGCTCACAAACTGGGGGGGGGGGAGGGAGGAAGAGAACATCATCAATCTGCAAGTCTTTCAAAAAATCTGGAGTCAGTAGTCAATTGAGTTGGTAATAGTCTCTTTTATTTAAATAAACTGAGGCCACATTACTAGCAAACCTTGGCTGAGTTTTGAGAGCGAAAACAGTGATTTATGGTTACAAAAGAAATCCAAGAGAAATCCAGTGGTTTTACTGTTCCACTCCTTGCACGACTCTATCCTGGAGCAACTTAGATGAGGCTTTTGGAAATCACTGGGTGTTGCATTTTCAAAGTCAACTCAGATCAAGGAAGTGAGGAGCAACACGAGAAGTTAGCATATTTTTCCCACAGCAACCAATAACAGCAGCTTTGCATGAGCTTAACTGGGTTTGTGGGGTGGGGGAATGGAGTGCCTGAAGTTAAACTCAAAGAAAACTTTAAGAATATGTTCTAACTTGAAGATTTACATGTGGCTGCCACAAACTGAAATTGCCTTACATCTGCTTGCCATGCTGTTAGAAGCATGGGTTGGAAAGGCTCTTAAGAGGTCACCTAGCTCATACTTATGTCATCTGGTTCACTTTGAAGGAAGATGACACTAAGCAGTTTGAAAAATGGAAGTCACATATAATTAAAGAGATTAACTTTACAGGAATAATGATAATGGCAGTCAAGATTGGGGTTCAAGTCTTGGTCCTATATCTAATATATGTCCTGCCTTAGGTAAGTCACCTTAAGTTTTCAGTGCTCCTCAGGCAACCCTCTAAGACCAGAAATTAGGGAAAATCCCTAGGAATTCCCCACATTGATGAAATCACAAGTCTTCTTCCCCATACATCCTTCATTCCCCCTAAAAAAAAAAAAACAAGCAAAAATAGGAACCTTAGAAATATTCCAAATATTGTATAATGTACGTACTACTGTGCCATTTCACAGTAGTAAATGTTTAACAACTGGTCCTTAGAGGGGGAAAAATATATACAACATACTTTTAAGCTCAATCTGCATTATTAACTGTTTCTCCATTCCTTTCTTAAGTCTAGACAATCAACAAAGCAGTAAATCAAACCCCAATTTGTATTGTTGTTGTTTAGTTGTTTCAGTCCTGTCCTTTTTGGGGTTTTCTTGGCAGTGATACTGGAGCAGTTTGCCACATATTTCTCCATTTCATGTTATAAATTAGAAAGCTGAGGCAAACAAGGTTAAGTGATTTGCCCAGGGTCATACAGCTAGTGTTTGAGGTTAGAGGTGAAGTCAGGAAGATGAGCTTTCCTGACTCCAGACCCAGCATTCTATCCACTGCACCAACTAACTGCCTCCCACCCCCAACACAATTTGTATTTTTTGTCAATTTTGGGGATATAAATGTTCACATAGAAATTTTATTAATTAGATCTCAGAGCCAGTAAGAGTTGGCTTGGCTTAGCTTCAATACAGCCATCCAACTATGATCTAATCAAGACTGAGTTGTTTTACATGCTCTTTTTAAATGTTGAAACCTCTCCCTGCTCTCTGACATCAAGCAGATCCAGAATTGAGACATTTTTAAATTGGTTTTTGACATATTCACAGTTGGGACTCTAGGCCACAATTGATGTGATTGTGATAGGTCAGGCAGATTTTTGGCTAATTATTACACATAGGGCAAACCTAGAGAATCTTCTAATGACGAATGTTGGAGGGGATGTGGGAAAACTGGGACACTGATACATTGTTGGTGGAACTGTGAACGGATCCAGCCATTCTGGAGAGCATTCTGGAACTATGCTCAAAAAGTTATCAAACTGTGCATACCCTTTGACCCAGCAGTGTTTCTATTGGGCTTATATCCCAAAGAGATCTTAAAGGAAGGAATGGCTCCCACATGTGCAAAAATGTTTGTGGCAGCCCTTTTTGTAGTGGCTAGAAACTGGAAACTGAATGGATGCCCATCAATTGGAGAGTGACTGAATAAATTCTGGTAAATGAATGCTTTGGAATATTATTGTTCTGTAAGAAACAACCAGCAGGATGATTTCAGAGAGGCCTGGAGAGACTTGCATGAACTGATGCTGAGTGAAATGAGCAGAACCAGGAGATCATTATATACGGCAACAACAATACTATATGATGATCAATTCTTATGAATGTGGCTCTCTTCAACAATAAGATGATTCAAACCAGTTCTAGTTGTTCAGTGAAGAAAGCCATATACACCCAGAGAGAGGGATGTGAAATGTGGACCACAACATAACATTTTCATGCTCTGTTGATGTTTGCTTGCATTGTGTTTCCTTTCTCAGATTTTTTTTTCTTGTAGATACAATTTTTCTTGCACAGCAAGATAAGTGTGGAAACATGTATACATATATTTGATTTGTCATGTATTTTAACATAATTAACATGTAGTAGACTTCCTGCCATCTAGGGGAGAGGTGGGGACTAAGGGGGGGAATTTTGTAACCGAAAGCTTTTTAAGGGTCAATGTTGAAAAATTACCCATACATATGTTTTGCAAATAAAAAGCTTTAATAAAAAAAGAACCATCTTCATTTTTTTTGTACAAAAACATTAGATAATATAAGGAAAACAGAAAACTGTTCTGTAATAATGGATAACTGTTCATTTAAAGTGTAACAGAGTTTTGAGAGAAGATAAGCTAAGGCTGGTTGACTAAAGCTGATTAAACTTGTACTTAAGAAATTGAGAAAGATGGGGAAATACTTTACTCCAATTAGAGAGGGAAAGAAAAAACATAAGCCTTTTCTAAGTAGAGAGATCCTAACTCTTCTTTCCTTCCAGCTTTCTTTAATAGAGATTAGAAAGATAAATTGACCAAAGGCTAAAGAATATGGCAAAGAAACCTTAAGAGAAAAGATTTTGGCATGCTTAAGAAATAGACAAGAAGCCCAGAGCATTATTTCAATTAATCAATAAACATTTATTAAGCATCTTCTCTATGCTAAATACTATCCTTATTTTGTATCCCTAGCTAAGTTCTAGGGATACAAAAAGAAGCAAAACAAAGTTCCTGCACTCAAGAAGCTTACAATCTAATAAGGGAGACAACATGCAAAGAAATACATATACAAAGCAAGATATATGCAGGATAATTGTTGTTGGATTGTTTTTCAGTCATATCTGATTTTTTTTGTGACCCAATTTGATTTTTTTTGGGGGGGTGGCAAAAATATTGGACTGGTTTGCTATTACTTTTTTCTTTTGCAATTTTATAGATGAGCAACTAGGATAAACAGCATTAAGTGACTGGCCTATGGGACCCTAGCTAGTAAGTGTCTGAAGGTGGATTTGAACTCAGGAAGACAAGTCTTCCTGACTCCAGGCCTGGCACTCTATCCCTCTGCCCTAGGATACATAGGAAATAATTAATAAAAGGAAGGCACTAGAATCAAGAGGGGGTTCAAAATGGATTTCTATAGAAAGTGGGCTTTTATTTAAGGTAGTCTGATCAACTCATTTTACAGAAGAGGAAATAGGCCAGCAAAGATTAAGTGATTTTTTTAACCAAAGGTTATAGAAACAGAAGATGAACTGATTTTTTTTAAAGCTTTTTATTTGCAAAACATATGTATGGATAATTCTTCAACACTGACCCTTACAAAGCTTTCCTTTACAAAATTTCCCCCTAGTCCCCACCCTTTCCCTAGATGGCAGGATATCCACTACATGTTAATTATGTTAAAATACTTGACAAATCGAATATATGTATACATATTTCCACACTTATCTTGTTGTGCAAGAAAAATCGTATCTACAAGAAAAAAAATCTGAGAAAGGAAACACAATACAAGCAAACATCAATAGAGAGCATGAAAATGTTATGTTGTGGTCCACATTTCATATCCCTCTCTCTGGGTTTCTTCACTGAACAATTGGAACTGGTTTGAAACATTTCGTTGTTGAAGAGAGCCATGTCCATCAGAATTGATCATCATATTATATTGTTGTTGCTGTGTATAATGATCTCCTGGTTCTACTCACTTCACTTAGTATCAGTCCATGCAAGTCTCTCCAGGCCTCTCTGAAATCATCCTGCTGGTCGTTTCTTATAGAACAATAATATTCCATAATATTCTTATACCATAATTTATTCAGCCATTCTCCAATTGATGGGCATCCATTCAGCTTCCAGTTTCTAGCCACTACAAAAAGGGCTGCCACAAACATTCTTGCACATGTGGGGCCCTTTCCTGATGAAGTGATTTTTTTAGCCAAAGGTTATGCAAACAGTAGGTAGTAAATCTAACGTGAGAATCCAGATCTACTGACTTCCTATAAGGTGAAGTATGGAAGGATATGTAGATTTATGGTTTGTGGGACAAGGTGTATAAATTAATGAGAAAAGAATAAAGAGGGAGGGAAAGAGTGGCATAAAATAAGGTGGAGTTCAGAAGGATGCTTAGATTAATGAGAATGGGATAAAGATGAATAAAGTATGTAAATCAATGGGAATGAGACAAAGAGAGAGGGAAAAGGTGGGGGAAGAAAATAAGAGAGAGAGATCCAAGAGGTGGGAGAAATTATAATAGCAAGATAAGTTAGGGAGA
This sequence comes from Myrmecobius fasciatus, assembly GCA_023553655.1. Taxonomy (NCBI): domain Eukaryota; kingdom Metazoa; phylum Chordata; class Mammalia; order Dasyuromorphia; family Myrmecobiidae; genus Myrmecobius; species Myrmecobius fasciatus. The sequence goes on along the minus strand of JAJPUD010001119.1, from coordinate 423,728 downwards.
ACTAAAATAGGAGAATTAGCAGGAATTAGGAAATGAGATATACAAGACTCAGAACACTACAACAAGACTCAGAAGTAGAATATATTAGTATAAAAAAAGTAATCATTGATCTCAAAGTTAAATTTTCAAGAGAGAAATCTACATTGTATGTCAGTCATATTAACATTATTTCAAATGCATGTTTACATATATAGGAAAATGCATTTGTATAGACGTGTTTATGCATGTAGGTATATGTATGTGTGTATGTAGATATATGTATGCAGGTGGGTGAGTGGGTAGCCCCATCCATGCTTGACTGGAGTCCCCTTGGGGGAAAGAGGAAGAATGAAAGACAAATGTAAAATATAAAAAATACACCGCAGAGAATCAAAGAACAATCTACAAAGAAGCAAGGAAAAAATGAACAGTCATCAATATAATTGCTTTTATTATTATATATGCTTTCTTGAATTGGAAATTTATTGTTACATATTTTGAATCCTCCCTGATGTTCTGCTGAGCATATGAAAATATTTTTTTATTTTTCTCTTCAATTTTTATTTTTCTATTTTGTTTTTTCTTGTTTTTGTATTTAGTTTTAAGTAAATGAATATTTTAAAAAGAAGCATTTTGAAACAACCCAAAAAAGAGTGTTTACTTATGGTAGCACTTATGAGATATAGGTAAAATAAATACAAATATAAATATTCAGAAATTTATTTGCTTTTTAAAGTAATTTAGCCCAACCATATTGAAAAATAATTAGAAACTTCTCTGAGGAAGTGTGTATGGACTTAAATTTCTATGCCTTTGACCTAGAGATTCCATAGCTAGACATTAGAACTGCAAGAAAGGCCTTAATATACACCAAAATCCTTATGGCAGTACTTTTGATTAGCAAAGAACAGCAAGTAAGGTAGATGCCCATGAATTGGAGAATGGCTAAGTAAACTGTAGTAAACTAACATGATGGAATATTACTGTGGCAGAAGGGAAAAAAATGAAGATATAGAACATACAAAACCATGAGAAAACTTTTATGAACTGATGCAAAGTGAAGTAAACAGAACCAAAAATGGGAGGGGGGGAACACACACAACAGTCTAAATGGAAAGAACAATGACAAGACAATAAATTAGAAATGAATTAGAATGATCAAGTTTGGCTTTCAAAATGAGATATGAGAATTTATCTCCCTCTTTTTCTAACAGAGATCAAGGACTATATTGAAGAATAATGCATATAGGATTTGTTAGTCTTGCTGAAGCATTTCTTTCTTTTTTATTCTTTTTTATGATGTAATGTGATTTTTGTGATCCCCTGATTTTAGGGTAGGGTTTCTGTTCTGGCAGTGATTCAGGAAATCCTAGGTCTTTTGGTTTTGGAAACTCTCATGCCCTATCTGCTTGATTCTAAATAGACCATTTCTCAGTTCATTGCTGACTCATGATCTGGTCAGTAATAATCAAATTTCAGAGATCATGCTCAATCTGGAGACTACTCCCTAGCTTTACCCTTGAGCCATAGAATTAGCATATCTGTGGTAGAAACTAGATAAAACGACTCTTCTTGCTTCTGTTTCTTGACTGAATTCCTTTACAATTCAGTCTGCTTTGTAATGGCTTTACCATTACTTTCAATAAACTTTGCCCTTTGATGGGTTCAAGCCTACAAATTCTTTACCTTGCAATACCGGCCTGGGACCTCAAACTTTTGGGGTCCCCCCTTCCCAACCTCAACACTTATAAGAAATGGGTCTCTTTGTGACAAGAGAAGGAATGTATATAGAAATTTAAATTAAAACCAAAAAATGATATTTTAAAGTTGTTCTAAAATGGGTTCTTAAACTCGAATATGAACTTAAACATGAACTTTTTTTTAATATATTGATCATTGTTTTCCTTGGTAATTCTATGCATTTTATTTTATACATTTAAAAACATTATTATGAAATTGGATACATAGGCTTTATCACTCTACCAAATAGGTCCATGACACAAAAATAAGTAAGAACACTTAATCTAGAGAAAGATCATTTTTCAATATTAGTTAAAGTTCACTAAATTTTAGGTATTTTAAAAAGAGATATTATTTGATAGTGTTTGAAAATTGATTTCCAGGTACAGTCAAAGTAGCAAAAGTTTTCTAATCAGAGGACTTGGGTTCAAATCCCATCTCTTCATTACTCAGAAGACTATGAGTAAATCCTTTGGTTTTATCTGTAAAATGAGGGTGGTTGAATTAGACTGTCCCTAAGGTTCCCTTGACCTATAAATCTGTGATCTTGTGAAAGCCCCCTTGAGATTGGAAGCTGTCTTAAATTCAGGAAAACTATGATTTCAAGTTGAGACCAAAAGCAGCTGATTTTATGTCACCTTCTGGTGGTTGCATATCTACAACAAAAATAACAAAAGCCACTTATCTTCCTAAATGCAGAAATGAGGGGGGACAAGTGTAGAAAAGGACAAGTATAGAAAAGGGGTGGTACATTGTGAAAAACGCTGAATGGTGCAGGGACAGTTAAATGGTGTAGAGCATTGGGCCTGGTAGTCAGGAAATTGTTGATCATCCTTCATTCTCAAAGAGGACCAATGAGCCTTGAGGGTGATGACTTGATTTGCACATAAATTGGATTTAAGTGAGTCAGTTGCACAAAGTCATCAGTCTAGCTCTCTACTCCAATCATCAAAGTCTAGTGGCAAGACATGTCAAGACAAATGGTAATGACTCAAGATATAGAGGATGATCTTTCTTTGAAGACCTGAGTTCAAATCTGATCTCAGACACTTACTAACTATGACCCTATGCAAGTTACTTAATCCTGTTTGCCTTTGTTTCTGCCTGTAAAGAGATCATTGCAAACTACTCAACAATGCCAAAAAAAAAAACAAAACAAAACAAAACAAAACAAAACCCAAAATGGGGTCAGGAAGAACAATTGAGTGACAATAACAAACTTCTGGGCTTGGATATGCTGCTTAGCAAGCTTGTCTGGCTAAAAAGCTTAATACTGGAAGATTGAGTAGAGTTGTAAACTCTACTCTCTGTTCTGACTTTCATTTCAGTGATGTTATGATTCTAATACTGCTAACTTGGGAGTATTATTTCACCTCTCAGGCCCCAGTTTCTTCATCTATAAAAATAAAGTAGGATTATATAGTGTCTAAGATTCCTTTTAGCTCTGAAATCCTATGTGATTCTGTATTAATATGTATTAATAGAATGTGAACTCATTGAGAGCCAGGAGTATTTTAAAATGAGAGGCTGTTTAAGGTTATGCAAGCCTTAAAGTGTTTTATTAATATTAGTTGATGGTGGTAGTTTTGTTGTTAGTGTTTTTATTTTTCTATTCAGCACTTTGCAATTCTTAACAAATAATAGGTGCTTAATAAATGCTTATTGATTGATTTTTAAAATAGCCAAAGCCTACTACTCTACTGGGTTATAGTTTTTTTTGCTGGAACTGGTTAAAAAAGACTCAGAGAGCTCTTTCTTAAGCTTTCATTGTGAACATTACACTTCAGAAATTTGTAAATAACTACAAATCACGACTTGATTTATTGTTTTGTTGTCGAGACTTAAGAATGGGGGAAAATGTTAATAATGTAATTTAAACTTAGAAATATGTCCTGCATATTTCTTTTTTTTTTCCTAAAAGTTGATTGTTATATGTTTACCAGAATAACCACTGGTTTAATACATCATTTTTACATCAGAATCAATGGAACCCTATCTCACACACCATGCAGCACTAATGCAATGAATCATGAATGCATTATTCAGGTTTATTCAGTTTATTTTATATATTAATGCTTGATGAAACTACATGAAGTCTACCTACTATATAGGGAGCCATATAGTCTAAAGGAAAAAACATTGGCTCTAAATTAAAAAAATCTGGGTTCAGATTCTATTTCTGTGTAAAAGCATCTTCTATTACTTATCATCTGAAACAACCTGGGCATGTCATTGAACATCCTTGGACCTCAGTTTCCTCATCTATAAAATCAGGATTTAAGGTCCAATCTAACTCTCCATAAATGATGCCAATAATTAATATTAGCCTATGACAACAGACCTCTGGAAAACTCACACAATAGCTTATAATAAGTACCATGGGGGCTAAAAAGCCTGGGAGATAATTTCCCAGGACCAAAGCAATCCATAATCTTGCACACATTTGGGATAGACAATGACAGCATTTTTTAAGAGTTAAAAGGTAGTTGAGATCATTTAGCCTGACTGGTTCATTTTACAGATAAGGAAACTACTGTTATGGATACATTTCTAAGAGGGCTATTTTGGCCAAGAATTGAATCAATGCAAAACAGATTGGTCAGATTGGATGTGTGGGGATGATAGCAGGGTAATGAAGTGGATGCTATGCAAAGAGATGAGCTGAAGAGAGGGTGACTGAAGGCAATAGGCTAAAAAAAGAGAAAGAATGACTGCTTATTAATCACAAGTTTAGTATTGTTTAGATTTAAAAAGAAACTGAAGATATTCTGTGGCAAGCTCCCAAAGGTCACAATGCAGCTTCTTAGACAACATGAAGAAAACCTTTCTTTGATTGTGTATAATTGCTCTAAAGTAACATATTTATATATATATTATTTCCTTTCATTGATTATCTGATGTCAGAAAAATTTCAGTAACCCAACAGACAGGAATTAAACAATCTAATGCAGTGAGTGATTTACTTTATTCAAGGACATGTCCTATCACATGGCACAGTATAGATCCTGGGCATCAGTTTGCACAACTGAAAAAAAATGTGGATGTTGGACTAGCTGGCTTCTAAGAGTTGCTCTTAAAGGTTCAGATCCTTGAGTGTGTGTGTGTGTGTGTGTGTGTGTGTGTGTGTGTGTGTGTGTGTGTGGTGTACATGAATATGATGGGCCTGTTTTCAGTTCTGTAAAGCCTATGATCCCCTTTCCAGAATAATACTTTTAAATACATAAAATGAAATTATAAAGTAAATAAATTACATTGACGTGCTATTGATCTATCTTCCTATCTATCCTTCTATCTTTCTATCTATGTATAAGTCTATAGAGGTACAGAACCTCTGCCCTAGATGCATAATTATAAATATATATTAATTTATGTCCCCAAAGTTTTTAAAAAGTACAAATATTTCATATTTTTAAGATATCATTGTTGTGTCACAGTTCCATGTCTCAGTTTCCCTCAATTGCTCTGTTTCAGTTTCCCTTAATTGTTGTGCCTCAGTAACAACCACCCCACTTCCTGACCATCAGGGATAATTGGGCTAGTATTCCAAAGGAGTCATAAAACCTCTAGATGGTCCACCTTATCTTTTGGCTTCAGACTTACTGTCTTCTAGCTTCTTTTCTAGCTTCTCAGAATTTATGATCTCTTCCTCTATACCCTCAACTTGTCAGAACTGAATTGATAGACCTTTCCTGGAACTCCAATCCCCCCTGGTTTCCTACCCCTCCTTCTATCTCATGAGCTCTTTGTTCCTTTGTGCACTGGAGTCCTATAAGAATCCTGAAACCAAACTTACTAATTGCTGGACCTACTTCAGATCCAGTCAGCTGGCTAATGTTTGCCAGTCTAAACTCTCAATGGACTGCATGAGTTGAGACAAGAGTCTCAGCAGTCCTGATCCATAGCTATGGATTCTAAACTCTCAATTAACATCAATAAATATTAGCTAATCTCCAATGTGTGATACTGCCTCAGTTTCTCCCTGAGCATTATATCATATCATATATGTGTTCATGTGCCTATGTGTATTTAACATCTATCCATGGAAAATATCATGATCACTTGGAATAGAGGCAGCTTTTCTTCCCCAAAGGGATTCCTTATTTCTTCCAGGAGCTCTTACTGATGCTATATCTGCCCTATATCTTGACCCAACCTTCATTCAGGCATTTAACTCCACTTTGGAACTCTGCTTATTCATAAATTCTAGATGAAAATTGCTACAAAGTATTCACAATATGGACAGACCTGAAATCAAGTTGACCTCCTTGTTGCTTTGGGTAAAATGACCCTACTCTCCATGCCCTAGAGACACTCCTTCTCTGCCTTTCATGGGATCATCCTATTCATTGGTTTCTCTGAATTCTCATATCACAGGGCTACTGTGAGGAGTTAAACAAACTGTATTGAAGCTTTGCTAAAAAAAAAAATCCTTCTTCCTCTGTTCTCTATCTTTAGAAAGACAATTCTATAGGGAAGAATAAGAGAAGGAAGAGCAAGAGGAAATATAAGAAGAAGAGGAAAGAGAAAAAAGAAGAAATCAACATAATCTTCAGAGAAGACCCTCTTCCCATTTCCAGGAAGATACTAAACAACTATTCAAAGGTAAAAATAGTCCTTTTGTTTGGAAACTGCCTGGGTTTTTTTGCTTTAGGAAGTGTCTGAGGTCAAATTTGAACTCAGGTCTTCCTGACTTAAGGGCTGGTGCATTATCCACCATCAAATAGCTGCCCTTGTTTTTTTTTTTTTTTTTTTTTTTTTTTTACAAAGTACAACTGGAATTGAGAGAAGGGAGAGTTCAGTGTGGGCTGTAATAATTTGAGAATAATTCATTGAAGAAGTGAGTTACATTTTGCTAGAAAAAAATAGGATTTTGAAGGAGGGGAGAAAGCAAAGCCATTCCAGACAGTTAGGAAAGCCATGAACGACCCTGTTTATCCAGGACATGTAAAAGAGACAGTAAGGAGACTAGCCTGTATGGAACAAAGGGTACATAACAGGAAAGTTTTATATAAGTATGTTGATGGAAGGCAGGGCTAGGTTATCAGGGTCTCTGGATCATCCCAATCCTAGACCCCTTTGGTTACTTATCAAAGATTTATATTAACTTCAAATGCGTTTTTCATGTTTTACATGATTGCGGGTGCTATATGGAAAGAAAGGGGATTTTTGATAGCCAAACAATTCAATGCAGAGAAAATGATGACTGCCAGCTGTCCATGAACCTAGAGAGGTTTGTTGTTTCTTTTAAATGAAGGGGATTCACTTTAGGTGAGGGGAAGCAGGCTTACAGATCTGCTGTCAGTGTTGCTGCTTGTTTGCCCAGGACCATAGCGACTTTAATGCCCAACTTAACTCTTGCATTCCCTCATATAGCTCCTAGGCAAGTAAATTTTGAAAAGCCTGCAAATGGGCCTCTTGCAGAGCTTTCAAACTGCTTTTTGTTGTGTTAACATCTGTACTAGTTGTGTGAAAGCTTTTCCTTTTGAGAATTTAGGGCTTTTTCTGGGACAGATCATATTCACTGAAGGGCACAATGTTTTGCCCAACACACCTATTCCTTTGAGGAAAGAAAAGCAATGATTTTGGGAAAATGTTTTTGGTATTTATCCTAGGGAAGGTTATTCAGACAAGAGGCATTTGTGATAGCCTCATCCCCGCTCCTCCTCCCCCCCCCCCAGCCCTTTTCTGGGTGGGTTTCTAGTTTCTGGTCACTTTTGTATATTCTCCTCTGCTCAATTTTAGTCCTTGTATGTTTTTAATGTATTTGTAAGAGTTGCTTCTTCCAGACTCTAAGTGATGAAAATTCCAACCACTTGGTCAACCTGAAGTCACCTGAGACCTGATTCTGACACTCAGCACCGGCTGCAGCCACCACGAGCACCAGCCATCTGCCCTCTTCAGTCAGACCCCACTGGATCTAGCTATGACCCTTGTCAGCCTGAAGCAGCTCCAGATGATGAGACCTTCGTCCTTTTGTCCTAAATGAGTCTGGGTCTGGACTGCTTGAGGTGGGAATGGTGTGACAAGGGCCCTAAGGCCTCAGGCCTCCATGGTGTTGGAGTTCTATGGCTGCCAGATGCCAATCTGTTCTATGATAACTGGATTTCCAAGACAGATAGGGGGAGATGGTGGGAAGAGATCAGCCTGAAAGCCTGGGTCATAGATGCCCTAGTGGAGGATATGTGTTGGGGTGAGAAATCTTCAAGCCTATGAAAAGAAGGGGAACTGAGTGTGGTTGATGACTGTTAAACTCTTACTGTGTATTGCTATACAATCCTGATTGGATTCCCTATTGCTGTATTTTGGATTTAAGGATGGAAATTGTTGGGTTAGGAATTTGGGTGACTGTTATAGTTTGTATCTGCATCATGGTGCTAAAACCTTCCAGATATCTGGGGAAGGTGATTCAATGATTTGACTATTCAGGAGAGAGAGTGTGGAATGTTGTGCCACAGTTCCATGTCTCAAAAGTTTCTCTTAATTGTTCTGCCTCAATAGCAACCCCTCCCCCACTTCCTGACCTTCAGGAATAATTGGGCTAGCATTCCAAAGAATCATAATGGCCCATTTCAAATACCTAGACATACCCCTTATCTTTTGGCTTCAGACTTAATGTCTCTCTCCAGACTTATCAGAATCCATGCCTTCCTCCATACCCCCAGCCTGTCAGAGATGAATTGATAGTCCTTTCCTGGAAAGACTTTTGAAGTCTGGGGCTATCATCTGGCTCATTAAGAAACAAAGGCAGGAGGAGAGTCCAAGCAGTCGGAGTTCACTGCTAGGATCCTTCTGTTCCTGGCCTGAGCTTTAGAGATTTCCTGGAGTTTCATACTCCCTGGCATCCTTCCTCTTCAGGCTCAGGCAAGGTTGAGATCAAGAGACATTCCACTGGATTAGCAGTCAGAAACATAGTTACTATTGGCCCTGTTAGGATTAGAACTAAACCGTGGAGGGACATTGGATTGTTAACCTGTTAGAGCTTTTGGACACCCTTATCCTCAGGGAGGGAAAGGAAGTATAGATCCTGTATTAAATACTAAGGATTTGTTCATTAGAAAATATGTCTCACAACTTGCTAAAGGACTCATTGCTTAGACTCTACCTTTAGGATTCGCGGGGCACAAATATCATTCTTGAGATTGCATCTTGATCCATGTCTGAAAGGAGGACAGTGCCATTGGACTTAAAGGACTTGTGGATACTGCAAAGAATGGACTGAGACTATGGATGAGTTGAAATTACCTTAACAACAAGGACTCATTAACTTTGGGAGGGGACTGATGAATTTTGTGTTATTTTGGGAATGTTTCAACTTGTTTTGGACAATAATCTTGAGTCCAACAGAGATTGTGTTGCAAGGATTGTAATGAAGATGAGAAATCCTCATATGTTGAAAAAGAGGAGGGATTTGAGTGAGATGGGAAACTGAGGACTTCTCAGAATAATGATTGTGGGAGATTGGTGTTTTCATTGGGGATCCTATTGCAGGAAGAGAGAAATTGTGGCTTTTTATAATATCAAAGGCAGACCCAGCTGACTGGGAACCTATTTGCAAAAGGTCTGCTTGTTATCTGTGTGTCTTGAGTGGGCAGGAAATGCTTTGTTCTGGACATCGGCAGGTGCTGGAAGCCAGGCCTCCCTCTCTTTTTATAAAAGTCATGTGCTCAGTTGAGAGAATTGGGCCTCCTTCTCCTTGGTGTATCCCAGAGGAGAGTGACTGTCCAGAATTTCTTGAGATTCAAATAAATTTCTAATCTTCACTTTGAGAGATCTCTGAATGATTTTGAGTCAGGAGTCATATTTTTATCCCACACAAGTTGAAGAGAAAGTAGTAATCAATATTGTTAAAAGTAGTTTCCTCATTTATACATTCCATATAGCAAAGAAATTACAAGTTCATTCCTTATTATTATTCAATAATAGAAGATCTTAAAAACCAATGAGGGGAATTTGAACATAATGACAAGAACACTGAATCTAGAGTCAGAGTGGCATATAATTTCTGCAAACTCCCTTATTAGCCATGAAACAGATTGTTTCAACTCTCTGGCTCCATCTCCTTAGCAAAATGAGGAGGTTGGACTAAATGATTTAAACATCTTTGAGTTCTAAATTCTAGGATTTCAAATTGGTGGAGGATTTTAAGTAGGAGATTGCTAGGATGAAGTCAGTATTTTATTTATTTTGTGGGTCATTTTGTTGTTGCTGTTGTTTTCATTCTGAACTGGCATTTCTATATACATAAAATGTAAAAATGAATTCTCTATGAAACCATGAATCTCTGTTTTACACATTTTCCTTTTTAAAAATGAAAAAACACATAATATATTCTGCATTTACTTTTGGAACTGTCCTGCTTGTCTATACTTCCTACTGAAATTCCTTTAGTGGTACTTTGTATCTTTTTAAGAATATTTCAAAGGCTTTATTTTGGGGGAAATAAAGAATAGGGTATCATTATTGCTAATCCATTCCACCCTGTTCCCAATCCTAAATTGAAAGTGTGGGAGAGAACTTTGTAACAAATTAACATAGTCAAGTAAAATCAATCTATATAGTGATATGTCTAAAATTATATGACTCTCTAAACTGCATGTCCATCATTTCTCTATCAAAAGGTAGGGTACGTACTTCATCACAGGCGCTCTAAAGACATGATTGGTCAGTAGAAAGCAAGCATTTTAGAGAAAACAAACTGCCATTAGAGTATTTTAATATGCATTGTAGAAGGTAAAGGATGGTGGGAAGAGAGAGAGCCTAAAAGACTTAAAGTAATACAGGTGTGAAAAGATGGAACTTAGATAATAATCAGTGAGTAGCAATGAGGAAGGAGGGATTACAAGAAATACTTTTAAAATGAAGTTACTTGTCCAGAGTCATATTAGAGAGTAAATTAAAATGCTGAGATTTTTTTAACTCAAATCTGAATCGAAACTCAGCACTTTTTCTACAATATAATGTTTCTGAATCAAAGATCACTTAAAATTTTTCTTTGGACAAGGTAAAATTTTTCCAGAAGGGACACCGGTGAATATAGCTTTGAATAGGATGAGTTTGATGAAACTAGATGGCACAGTGGATAGGGCACTAACTAGTCTTGGAGTTAGGAAATTGTAGTTTTTCCTGTTCAGTCATTTTTTGTCATGTCCAACTCCTTATGATCCCATTTGGGATTTTATTGGTAAAGATATTAGAGTGGTTTTTCCAGATGAGGAAACTGAGGCAAATAGGGTTAAGTGATTTGCTCAGAGTCACACAGCTACTAAGTATCTGAGAATGGATGACAATGGAGTTCTTCCCGACTCTAGGCCCAATAATTTATCCTCTACACCACTTAGATGACAGGTAAAAAGTCAAAGATAGAGATATAGATTTATGACTCTCTAGAAGAAAAGTAACCATTGAAACAATAAACACAAATGATTCTCATCATCACAAAAGGATCTCTTTCCTCCACCCAACAAAAGAGGCAGAATAGAAGGGAAGGAGGAGAAAATGTTCAGTGAAAAATTAAAGTCAAGCTCTCATTTTGGCATCCATATCATTATAACCAGCCTTGCCATCAACTCCACTATAGTTCCCTCTGGTTTTACAGGCTTTTCAAACAACCTTCCTTTGAATCTTTCTATATGTAAGACTGTCTTCTTTTTTTCTATTTTTTTCTAGTACTTTGCATGTAGTAATTGTTTGATAAATGCATTCTTTTTCATTCTTTTATTCATTCCTATTTACTGAAAACTGATATATTACATGGGGTCATGCACAAGTCAAAGATAATACATTCTTGTGAATGACTTGAAAATTAATGCAGGCTTTGATACTTCAATTCTTAACCAAATTCTTGGAACTAAATTGAAAAAACCTAGAGAGATATGGAGATGGATTTGGGACAATGGGTATCAAATATCAGAATGTATCTTCTCTTCCAAGACTTTGGAATCTCTTTTAGACATGGCATATTCTTAACTTCAAATGACAAAGCCCCCAAAATGCTCTACCTCTGAGACCTTCTATAGCCACATGTTTCCCCAAGTATCAGGTCTACTGTTCTAGTCATTGAGATATCTGCCACATAGAGACCTAAGTAGCATACATACAATTTCAAAGTGATAAGACAATAACTATGGTGAAGTTGTAGAAGTTCTATTGTAGTTTGCTTAGAAATAATAATCAAAGACATAAATGTAAAATCTGGCTAGATATAAGCAACACACCATTATATTGAAGGAATGAATAACACTTGTAAATACAGGAACATAAAGTGATGGGATCCTGAGTCAATGGCAGAGAGACTAATCATCAGATTAATTCTATTGATTTAACTTTAAAATATAATGTCATCTGTTTTATTTTATTTTTATTTATTTTATATAATGGTTCCCAATTATATTTTAATTGGGTTCCACTGACAATAGAGAATGTTCTAGGTCACATATGCATGTTAAACACCTACAGCATTGTGGAGGGTATACTGGATCTTGAATCAGGAAAGTCTCCATTTTAATTCTACTTTAGACACTTAATAGTTATAAAAGCCTGGAAGGAAGAAGAAAACAAGCATTTATTAAGCATTGTGCAAAATACTGTGCTAGATGTTTTGCAAATATTATATTATTTGATCCTCACAACAATGCTGTACTGTTATCATCCCTATTTTATAATTAGAGAAACTGAAGCAGACAGAGGCAAAGTGACTTGCTCAGTCACACAGCCCTGGATTTGAATTCAGGTCTTCTTTACTACAGGACCACTGTGCTATCTATTATGTCTCAGTCTCCTTATCTGTAAAATGAAGGAGCTTGGTTGATACTCAGTGAGTTTTGAGATTATTCTGAGCTCTAAATCTATAGTCCTATGAATTTTCAATTATAATTAGGAGTTGGGGAGAATTTAGCAGAGATGTCTGAAATTTATGATAATCCACAAAGTACATTTAATTTATTAGTTTCAAATGGCCCCCAACACACACACACACACACACACACATACACACACATGCCCTGTCTTGAAACAGACCTATTAATTAATAAATATTTCCTGTGATTTAAGCTTTATTTCTGATCCCTTTCTTGTGATGGAAGGACTGACAAGCTGTATAATGATAAAAAAAAAGTAGGCTACTAGAGATAGGAAGGGGGGAAATTCTGCAGTCCCTGCAGAATTAGGAGTTTGCACTGGGTCAGAATTTTGGAGTGGCTTTGCTTTTCTCATTTTTTTATGTTGTATAAAAAACCTGAATCATGAGTATCTATGAGAAGAAGCCATTAAGAGATGTAAAGGCAGAACTAAAACTAGAAGAAGAATGGACACAAGACAAGGTACAATGAGATGGGGTAGAAATGTAGAAATAAGTCACAACAAGGGCCACTTTTTTTACATATATGTTTAAATACACATAATTTTAATGCTGTGGGGCAGCCAGGTGGCTCTGTGGAAAGAATGCAAGGCCTGGAGTCAGTAAGTCTCATCTTCTTGACTTCAGAAATATTCATCTTCTTGAATTCAAATTTGGCCTCAGACACTTACTAGCTGTGTAATTTTGGGCGAATCACTTAGCCCTGTTTGCCTCAATTCCTCATGTGTAAAATGAGTTGGAGAAGGACATGGCAAGTCACTCCCAAATATTTCTGAGAAAACCCCAAATGGGGTCATGAAATGTGACTAAAAAATGACTGAACGATAATTTTAATGTCAGGAAATTAGGTTCTGTGTGATATTTAAGTATTGGGGGGGGGAGAAATTAAATCACAGTCAAATGAAATCATGGGTCCAGAGTGAATCAAGCAGCATGTCTTATATGACAGACTTACAAACTCTGGTGGGTAGCTATGTATTTGCAAGTCATTCTGTAGGCATCAGATTCTTTATCTGTTGGAAAAAAAAAGTTTGTAGGGAGCGAACTAGAAGACTTTTGAGATTCCTTCCAACTCTAAGTTTATGATTTTTAAGAAACTTTGTAGGTGTTTATCTCTTCAACTCCAAAACAAGAGGTCTGAACTAGATTTATAATGTAACTTTGCTGTGCATGCCCAATTCACTTAAGAAAACAGCATCCATGAGGAAGATGGCAAGAACTGATAGTAGGAGAAGACATCCTAGTACATATCCCTACCACATGGGTGAGAGTAGCCTTTTTCCCACTGTTTATATAACCAGAACAATTACAACTTTAAAACCACCAGATGCAGACAGTCTCATTCATCTTTCTGGCAGCATCCAAATGATGAAAGTTCTGTTCATTTAAATTTACATACCACATATTGAGCTAGATCTTTACTCAACTCTATCTTAGACCTTACAGAACTGAAAATAAAATTTGGGGTTTTTGTCTATCTTATTTGGCCTTTTCAGTTATAGGTACAAGTGACTGAGTCCCTGGACATGAATACTCAAGCTATGGTGATTTTGGAAGTAGGATTCTATGTTGAATGTTGCTTCCAATGCAGAAAAGAAGATTGAAGAAGCCATAATGTGGGATATTGATACAAACCCAGTGGGGCTTTGTACTTGGAACTTGAGGGCATTAATTAATGGTCCATCCCTCCACTTCCTAGATTAAGGTAGTATAAAGTGCTATAAGTTAGAGAGTGAAGGGGATATATGTATGTTTGTTCTTGCTATGCCTTGCAGTAAATAGTCACTCTCTAAATTTATATCTCTTCATTTCTTGAGCCCATGAATTTCTGGACCTTGCCTAGACATCAAATGCTCTTCCCAGCTTGTTAAAGGTTTTCCTTTGTTCTGCTTCAATGATTCTGAGCATGTTTCTTTCTCTATTCCAGCCAAAAGAGCAAAAGCAGTCTCTATAATATTCAGAAAGGTCCTTTGCTTTAATAGATATGCCTCTTTAGCATGTTGACTTTTAAAACATAAATAGAAGATTTGATTTAACCCTAACCACAAGCTATATTCTAAACCTGATTCTGGCAGTCTGTTTGTTTTTGGTTAGTCAGGGTAATAAGAGTGGCCTGGTACACAATTAATGGTTTCTGTTCTGTAAATTTACTACAGAGATAATGTATCAGTGACTCCATAAAAGGCACCATAAAACTGTGGTTGGATACCAAATCAGTTTCTATGAATTACTATTACTTTATAGTAATTAACTTATTTAAAAATATTTCTAACCTCTACTCAAGTTCTAAGCCTTATTAAGTCGTGGAAGTATCTCTGAGGTCTCAAAAGTTTTGCCAGTTGAGCACAAACTCTGCCAGATCTTGTCAAGTGAGAAAAGTTTTATAACTGAGCCTGTTAGGGGACTGAATATTTATTATTTGGAAACCAATTAAGCTAATATTGGAGAAGCTAACAATCAAGTTGGCTTCAGAGTGATGAATTTTTCAGTCACAGAAACTTGAATTTGACCAATTAAATCATTAAGAAGTTTCAATCTGTATTGGTAGGGATGGGGTAACTGCAGAACCTTGAAGTACTAAAATTTTAAAAAGCACTTATCTTGCTTGCTATGGACCAGGCAGATAAAATAGGATATGCTCCATTTTGGCAGAGATGGAACAATATGGGTGTGGAGTACCTCACCTACTAGGCTCAGTTGATATGGAATTTTTTTCCTTTTTATTGTTTGTGACAAAGGATAGTTTATTGGCAAAAGAGAGGGAGAAATACACACATATACATATACACACAGACATATGTATACACACACATACACCTGCATGCATGTATAATATGTATATATGTTTGGAAATTAAAGTGACAGAAAAACAGAAGATGCCAAATTTATCTTATTTTATTTTTGCTTTTTGCTGAGGCAATTGAGGGTAAGTGACTTGCCCGGGGTCACACAGCTAGGGAATCTTAAGTGTCTGAGATCACATTTGAATTCAGGTCCTCCTGATTTCAGGGCTGGTGCTCTATCCACTGGGTCACCTAGCGGCCCCAATGCCAATTTTTTTTTTTTTTTTTTAAGAAAAGCTAGGAAATACTTAAAGACAGAGTTCAGTTTTTTATTCAAATGATTTTATGAAAGTGTCAGTATTTTTTAATGATTTTTAGAACGATATTAGAAAAGTCCTTAGAGGTTGTTAAATTCATCTACATAACATTCTTTTTTCCTTTTTTTCCTTTCTTTCTTCATTTATTTTTTATTTTTCTTTCCTTCCTCTTTTTCACACTCTTCCCATTTCCTTCTTTCTTCCCTTCCTTTCTCTCTTTTCTCTTTATTTCTTCCTTCTTTTCTTTCCTTTCTTTCTTTCAGACTGAGTCCTTATATCTTCCTCAGCTAGAAGTGCAATGCCCACTCAAGCACCTGATTCCATTGTCAATAGCACAGAAACTTTGACCTGAACCATTTCCATTTTCAACCTGAACTGGCATGCCACCCTTTAGTAGATTTTTGCTGCTAGAGACTGACAATATTGATGTCAGGCAGTTACCAGTTTGAATATCTAATCAGCTCGAACCCTATTTCTGCTCAAGACTCCTGAATTCAAGCAGTCCACTAGCCTTATCCTCTACAGTAGCAGGGATTGTAGGCATCTACTACCATCCCCTAGCCACCTCATTTTACTGATAAGGAAATCAGAGTCTATGGAACTTTGATCATGTGCACAGATCCTTAGTGGTAAAAACCTGGACCAACCCCCAAGATTTATGACCCCCAGTCTTATTCTCTTTCCACTTAACCAAACTATCTTTCAGGTACTAATAATGAATAAATCTATTATCAGTGAAATAACTG
Source organism: Myrmecobius fasciatus (assembly GCA_023553655.1). NCBI lineage: Eukaryota > Metazoa > Chordata > Mammalia > Dasyuromorphia > Myrmecobiidae > Myrmecobius > Myrmecobius fasciatus. The sequence goes on along the minus strand of JAJPUD010001119.1, from coordinate 407,308 downwards.
AAACCAACCACAAAAAATAAGATGTACTGAGCAATGGGCAAATAGAATTTCTGAAAGAATTTAAGAACAAAAAAGTACTTGAAAAGTTCTCAAATAGCCTTGGTCACCCACTAAGAACAAATGAAATGAATAATAACACAATGTGTGAAAAAGAGCTCAAGTGGTTGCATATGAACACTATAAATTGCACATGTTACAGGAACATAAATATACCACAGATATCACCAAAGTGAGTTTGAGTTCATCAGTGTTCCTGTCACCAACACATTTCATAATACCTTCATACCATCTTATCCTATGTAATTCTTACCCAAATACCAGAGATTACAAAAACAATAAAAGCAAATTATGCTATCAAAATGTTTGCCAGTAATATTTCTATCTAAATTTTTTTTTTCAGAAAAGAAGAAAAGTGTCTATAACCACAGCTACATGATTATTGAAAGGATTTTACAACCAGGTCAAATTACATAATGTAGGCCTATTAGATAACTCCCAAGTGAAATTTGGATCACTAATTGCTTTGACTTGGTCTGAGTTAATTTCTCTCTCTAAGTATATCTAATATAGAAATATGGGATTTAAAGTTAGAAAGAATCTTAGAAGTCATTTAATCTAGATCTATCTAATAGAATAAACTGAAGCATACAGTTTAGGTCACTTACTGAAAATCATATTGATAAAATATACCAAAACCAGAATTTTAACACAGAATCTTTTGCTACTAATCCAGTATTTTTTCTCCAACATTAGCTCATATGTTATAAAAAGCCATATTTGTCCTAATATGTTAGTCATTCAGTTGGGAGTGATTTAAAAACTATTTTAAAAAAACACTATTCCCCAAAGTAATGTTCATTTAATTAAATTCTTTTGGAAACAAGAAAGATAAAATAGGAGGAAAAATCCTTTAACTATTGCTTCTTCCACAGTGTGAACGTCTAGAAGAGCCCTTAGCAACAATTTCTGCATGGTAAGTGGAAAATTGAGTTTGACTACAGAACTATTTGTTATGTCCCTGATATTTTTTTTTAAAGAACTGATTAGTCTACCAAATGACAAGTAGAATTAGTAAGCTATTAAGCAAGTAATGCAGATACTAATTAAAATCACCAAAATCTATCATAAAAACCATTGAATCTGAAATCTGTCATGCTCCGCATAATGGCCAATTAGGAGCATACAATCCCAGTTATCCCTATGGATATTCAATTACTATGAACCCCTCACTCAATTTTCCCATCCCCTGCAACTTACCACACTTATCCCATCATTGAGCAGGGCCTCCCCAAAGATCATCATGTATAGCTGCTCATTCACATGAGCTTCCTCAAATACTGCCAGCACTGCCACAGGGTCTACTGCAGAGATCATACTCCCAAAAAGCAGATTCTGAAGAAAGTTGATATCAGTGAGGCCAAAAGCCTTGACCTGGCATATCAGGTAGAGGGAGAGGCCAATGCCAAAGGCATTCAAAAGGGCCCCCATGCCCGACCACCATAGGATGGAACCGATGTTCTCAAAAAAAGGTCGGGTAGGCATGAAGTAGCCTCCTTCAAGGACAATAGGTGGAAGGAGGTATAGGAAATAGATGCTTGAATCCATTACAGGTGGAGATTTGTGATCAGTGCCAAAGATAATGCCCCCCACAAGAGCACCAACAATGATCAGGAGGCAGCTCTCTGGCATAAGACCTGGAAGTTTGTGATAGAGATGGAAACCTAGGAGAAAGCAGAGAGAGGTATAAGTTCTAATCATTCATTCAATAAAAATTTAAATAACTAATCCTCTATATAACAAGCACTGTGTTAGGTTCTTAAGTACACAATGGCAAAAATGAAACAATCTTTTCCTTCAAGGAGCTTACATTTGATTAGAGGGAAACAATATGTGAAAAGAAAATAAATGTGAAACATATACAAAGTAATTTTTAAGAGGCATGTGGAGGGAATGAGAGAGATTATGATTTTTTAAAATGTGTTTATTTTTAATTTAGAATAAAACAAGCATTTCAATAATACATTAATTTAAAAGATGATTGTACATGAAACTGCATATCTATTTTGTATAACTTAGTATTCCTTTTAAATATATAATAAAGCTATCATTTCTTTTTTCCCCTTTTATTCTTCCCTTCCCCCTCACCCAGATGGCTATCATTAGATGCAAATATGTATACATATGTAAAATCATTCTATGGATACTATTTATTAGGTCCTTTATAGTTAATTTGTATATTTATAACAGTCAAAATGACTTAGTCATTCAAAGTTGTTCTTAAAACAATATTGTTGTTACTTTATACAACATTCTCTTGGTTCTAATAATTTTGCTCTTCATTTTTGGGTGTCTATTAATGTTTTTCTACAGTCATCAAGTTCATCATTTCTTATAGCACAGTAATATTCCAAAATGGAATCATGTATATATCACAACTTGTCTAGCCATTCCCCAATTGATGGATGTTCCCATAATTTACAGTTTTTTGTCATCACAAAGAAAGCTGCTATGAATATTTTACAACATATAGGCTCTTTTCCTTTTTCCCTTATCATCTTGGAAAAAGTCCCAATAGTGGTATTGCTAGGTTCAAGGGTATAAGCAATTTAATAACTCTTTGGGCATAATTCCAGATTGCTTTCCAAAATAGCTGGATCAGTTCACAATTTCACTATACAATTAGTGTCCCAATTTTTCCATATCCCCTCCAATATTTGTCATTTTCCTATTTAATTATGTTTAGCACAGTCTGATAAGTATAAAATTATACTCTAGGTTGTTTTCATTTGCCTTTGTCTAATCAATAATGATTTAGAGCATTTTTTCATATTACTAAAAATTGTTTTGATTTCTTCATTGAAAAACCATTTGCATCCCTTGATCATTTATCATAGGCAATGCTTTTTTGACCTGATCAGATCATAGCTAGAATATTGGAACATACATTTGTATGTTCATACATGTCCAGAAGATAATGACCAGAATGTTATTCAAGAATCTGTTTTAGAGACTGAGAATGCTTATCTTGAAGAAGAGAAAAATTAGGACACCAGAGGCATGATAACTGCCTTCACTTGTCTGAAGAGCTATCACATGGTTCTGAAGGGAAAAAAATGAAATAATGTGGAAAAATCACAAAGACATACATCTGGGCTCCATTATAAGAAGGAATATCGTAACAATTAGAATTATAGAAAAATGAAACAGATGAACTCAGGAAATAATGGATTTTTCCTCACTCAAGGTCTTCAAGGTAATGTTGTGAAACGGATTCATGTTCGTGTTTAAGTGGAATTGGGTGGCTTCTGAAATTTCTCTCACATCATATAAATGTTCAGTAAAACTAATACTAGGAGAAAATTGCACAAAGAATCTATTTAAAATTCTTTCTTGTGTTTTCTCACCTTCAATTCAACAAGGATTGCAGCGTGGCATATGAAATGGCATTCTGAATCTGAAGTCAAATTGTAATTCAATTCAATAATCAATGGTTAAGTATCACATTGTGCTACAGTAGGTACTGGGAATATAGAAACAAAAACAAAAACAAAACTTGAACCTAAGAAGTTTGCATTCTATTTGAATCAGAGAAATGAAGTTCACATCCCAGCTCCATCATTTTTGAAAGCTGTGTGACCTTAAGTAAAACAAAACCTTTGGGGGCTTTAGTTTTCATATCCACAAAATAAGGAAGTTGGATTTATTTTTAAGGTCCTTTCTTATCTGAAAGCAATGAAAATGCTTATAGACAAGGAAAGGAAAAGAAAAAGAGAATGGAAAACAAAGTTTCATTTGGACTTAAATTAAGCATGAGCTTGAAACCAGATGTTAGGGATAATATAGCTTACTCAGAGATCTGGAAGTTAACTTTAATTCAGTTCAATGATTTAATGTTTATTAGGCATTTAGTGGGTGCACAACCTTGTGATGGGTGATTGGAAAAGATTTTATTATTAGATAAAGCCTAACCACTATTCTCATAGATCTCACATTCCCCTAGGAGAATATGGCATAAAACTAAATGGAGAAAAATAGAAATAAAGTGCTATGTGATGTCTAAGTTGAGGAAGAGGCTATGTCTTCCACTAGTGCCATTGTTCCCAGTCTTTTCTTCTTCCTATCAAGGAAGACTTACTAAATATGGGCTCTTAAGAATCAGTTAAAATTCCATGGGAAGAGGTCATTCTAGTTAAATTCAATCTAAAGGAATTCATTCCTAAGATGTAATCATAGTAGTAATTGAAGAGGGGACATATTTGAAAAAATAGAATTGATAACTTGGTAATTGATTAAATATGAAATCACAGAATTAGAATTGGAAGAAATTTTCAGAAGTCCTTTAGCCTAACATTGATTTGAAGCATGAATCTTCTTGACAGTATGCTCTAACACATAATCAGTTGTTTAATCAAACACTCAGCATCATGAAATTTATTCTCTTACAAGAAAGCTATTCTATTTTTCAAATTTATAAAGCCTCTTATATTGAACAATAATCTTTCAATCATTTTCCTCTATTAATCTCAAATTTCTCTTGTGGAATTCTACAGGATAGTTCTACAAGTATTTGAAGGTAACTATCATGCTTCCTTATGTTTTCTTTTCTCCAGACTAACTATTCCCAACTTCTTCAAATATTCCTTATAAGGTTCCCATTCCCTTCACCATTCTCAGCATTCTCTCCTTCAGATGTCAGTCAGTCAAAGATAATGTCAATTCAACTCATTACATATTTATTATTTAGAATATGCTAGATTGTGAAATACAAAGGCAAAAATGAAAGCATCTATGGCCTCAAAGAACTTATATAGTACTAGAAGAATATATGTAAATAGATAAATTAATATCAACTGATTTAGAGAAGAGGAGAATGATATGATAACTGAGTGGCTCACAGGGTCAGGAAAGGAGTCTTTAGGAAATGGGGTATATACTCCAGATAATTTGAGGAGGAACAGCTGGATAGCACAGTGGATAGAACACTGGGCTTAGAATCAGGAAGATTCATTTTCATCACACTCTAAGATAACTACTAGCCCTGTGACTCTTGGCAAATCACTTACCTTGTTTGCCTTAGTTTCTTCATCTTTAAAATTATCTGAAGAAGGAAATGACAAACAACTCTCTACCAAGAAAACCTCAGATGGGGTCGTGAAGAGTTTAACATAACTAAAATGGCTGAACTGAATTTAAGGAAAAGTACAGAGGCAAAGCAGAATGTTGCCTGTAAGGAAGAGATAGCTTCTATAGCTTCTCCTTATAACTATATTTATAAAGGAAAGGAACATGAAGTAAGACTAAGTGTAATCAAAAGCAAAGTTTCAAATATGGGACATCTGGTCTCACTGATATAAATTGACCAGTCACAAGAAAGAGCAGACTTGGAGGAAAAAATTAATAATAATTTCAGTTTTACATATGTTGAATATGAAGTGTCAATTGGAATGTAGAAATGATGTTTTAGTTGGAAATCAGGAGAAGAGATGAAAAAAGTTTGCAATAGTTACCATAGTGAATAAGAAGAAAAACCAATAAGAGCAGACAAAAGCATTGCTAAGCAACAGTGAAGTTATACATTCTAAATTTATAGCAAAGTGAAACAATTTTTTTCTTACTTTCCCCAGATGCCTGGAATAAGAGAGAAAAAAACTGAGAGTGGCTGTTATCCAAGTCTGAGGATTAACAGATCAGTAATAACAGCAGGTCCTGGCAGTGAGGAATTTTAGGGTGGCAGCCAGAATCACTAAATAGCAGATCATGAGGTCAGGACTTGCTATGAGGCAGGTGAAGAGTGAGTGACATGGATTAGGAGGATCAAGGAACAAAAATGATAATTAGATTTAAAGAACAAGTTAAAAGAGTGATCAGAGAGTACAATTCTGAACTTTGCTATTTGGAAGGAGAAAGAGATTGGGAACAAGCATTTATTAAGCATAGCTACCATGCACCAGGCATTGTGCTACATATTTCACAAATATTATTTCACTTGATACTCACAACAATCCTGGAGGATAGGTGCTATTATTATTCCCATATTATAATTGAAAAAAGTGAAGCAGATAGAGGTTAAGTGACTCACCACATAGCTAATAAATGTCTGACGTTGGATTTTGAAGTCAAATCTATCCCCTGGATCATCGTCTGCCTCTGGCTTAGTTCCTTGGCAGTCAAAAGTTCTAAGTTATGACCATGTATGGGTGACCATGTGTTCCTAAAATGTAGGGGAAAGAGGTCACTGAGTGAGAAGATGGCTAAGTAATTGAGTGGCTATGGTGGTAGATAAAATGGTGATATGAATACTTAATCCCAGAGGATTATAAGAGAAGAATAATAAGGGGAAGGGCAAAGAGGTACTAGGGAGAATCAATGCAAAAGATTGAGAATCTGAAGAGAATCTCTGATCTAGAGATCAATAGAAGACTATAACAAGGATAGGGATAGGGTGGCATATATAGCCATCACAGATCACAAATGAGGAAAGGTAACCCAGGGAAAGTAATAGATGAATAGCTAAAAAAAAGTTTTGGAAATCAAAGAGCAAGCCACTATCTACTTCTAATTCTGTTCAGTAATTTTCAATCCTGTCTGACTCTTAATGACCCCATTTGGGGTTTTCTTGGCAAAGATACTGGAATGGTTTGCCATTTCCTTCTCTAGTTCATTTGATAGATGAGGAAATTGAAGCAAACAGGGTTAAGTGACTAGCCCAGAGTTGTATAGCTAGTGTCTGAGACCAGATTTGACCTCAGAAAGATAAATCTTAGTGACTTCAGGGCAGGTACTCTATCTACTGTACCATCTAATTGCCCTTTCCTAATTCTGTTAAGGAGATTTAAAGAAGCAATCTCAGAAAGATTCAGATATATGTGGTATTCTCAGGGAAAGCCACTTTTCAATGAAATAAAAGTAGAAGGATTACTAGGGAGTATATGGGAGAGTTAAGAAAAAAGTTGGAATTCTCAGAGTTAAAGAATCTTAATTAAAAGGGATCACAAAGACCACCTAGTTCAAATCTTACTTGAACAGAAATTCCCTGGACAGATCTTTGATGAGGATTCATGGCTCCTTTAAATAGCTCAGAGATTTACATGCATTTTTTTAGGACTAATTTCCAATATACATCTCTGTTTTGATTTTCTCCTTTTTTAAAAAAAATTACAATCAATTTTTTAAATTTTATTTTTCAGTTAATGAAAATTCACCTGCTTTCCCTTACTTCTTCTGCTGCCCTCATTAAAACAGAAAGAAAAAAAAACACCTTGTAACAAATATGCATAGTCAAGCAAATAAATTCTTTCATTGGTCATGTCCAATATAAATGCCTATATAAATGAAAATAGACCAATACATAATATGCATATGTGCATATATGTATGTATGATATGACTATACAGGAATTTGCACATATAGATAGAGCCATATGTGATATGTGTCTATGACATGCCCTACACAAGAATTTGTATCAAGAGACCTGTGATATTTGTGTATGTGTATGGCATGATCAGTGCAGCAATTTGTTTTGCTTGATTATGCATAATTGTTACAGGGCTTTTTTTTCTTTTTGTTTTAACGAGGAGGATGGAGAAGGTGAATGGAAACATATGTATATATATATGTATATGTATATACACATATGTATATGCACCCTGATTCCATCACCTTTCTGTCAGGAGGTGGATAATATGTTTCATTATGATATATGGAATTGTAGTTGGTCATTGTGTTGATTCGATGAGATTTTTTGTCTTTCAAAATTGTCTTTACCTTGTTGTTATTATATATATTCTTCTTCCAGTTCTTACAAATTCTGCATCAATTTCAACAAGTCTAGTTAGATTTCTCTGAAATCTTTCCTAACTCTCAAGAATTTGGAAGGTACATTAGGCATATCTTCAACCAGGTTTACTCAGAGGGAGCTATGTGACAAGAGAGACAGAGGGAGAAACAGAAGAAGAGAAAAAGATAGAGAGGGAGAGAGAAATTTTCTCAGATGTATCTTTGGTTCATGAGAATATAACAAGATTATCATCCTCTCATTTTGGACATTATGTTTATTTGAATGCTACCGAAGATTGAATTAGTTTTACTGACTGCCTTGTCATATCATTGAATCATATTGAGTTTGCATTTCCAAAGAGTTTGAAGTGCAACCTTTCAATTTTGATTTATCTTATTTGTGAAACAGATACTATATAGTACTATGTATTTTTTTCTTCTAGAATTAAAATAGACAGAAAATTCAAAAACCAGCATTTTATGTTGCTATCTTTAGCTCTACATTCAGTATTTAAAGAGAAATAAATGACAAGAAAATAATCTGTGAGGGATTTTTATTTTTGTGATTCTATAGGAATCCAGTGCAAGATATCTGAAAAGCAGCTGGAGACATGAGATTGAAGGTCATTGAGAACACTGGCACAGGAAGAGTAGATTTGAGAATCATCATCAAGTAAGGGATGATGAGAATTGTCCTAGGATGGTGACAATGAGAGTGGAAAGGAGGGATAGAATGTGAAAGATATGGATTTAGCTAATACTTGATAATTGTTCTTATCTCTAAGCACTTCACCTGTTCTCAAATGAAAGAGTGACAACTTCTAGCTTGTTTTGTTACCCCATGAAGGAGTTTAGAATTATAGGATATATCTCATTCTTTGTTTCATTCTCTACAATTAATAGCAGATAGGTGGTATAGTGAATAGCCAGGAAGACTTTTTTCCTCAGTTTGAATCCAGGCTCCAACTCTTACTAGCAGTATGATCCTGGGCAAGTCACTTAATCCTGCTTGCCTCTGTTCCTAATCTGTAAAATGAGCTGGAGAAGGAAATAGCATCCCAGTATCCTTGCCAAGAAAACCCAAAATGTGGTCATGAAAAGTTGAATACAAGTGAAAATGATTGAACAATAATAACTAAACCTGTGTTTGCTCAGTTTCCTCAACTGCAAAATGGGGATAATAATAATAATAACAATAACAATCTTCATCACAGGATTGTTGTGAGGACTAAAAGAGATAATATATATAGAGTGCTTGCCATATAGTAACAAATTCTTATTCTCTTCCCTTCCTGTTATTTTATGTGCAAGGGCTTGATTAGGGATTATTACTGGACAGGTAACTGATTACTGGTCAATTTTGTGGGGAGGTCTGTGATGTGAGTGAGATGGAAGTGGAATTTTTAAGCTCAATTGCAAGGAAAGTAATAACAAAATATTTACAAAGTTAGCCACTTTCTCCAAACTTTTAACAAGATTGAGAAACAGAACTTTAACCATTTTGAATTTAGTTTTAAATTTTCATAATTCCTAAAGGTGTAAAAGATCTCATAGATCTTAGAGATCAATTTACTCTACTTAGGACTATATTGTAGGTTTCAAGTCAAGACATCTAATCAGAATTGTCCTGAGCAATGGAAGATGACTTCAGGTATCAATAGAAAGTGAGAAAGAAATCACAGAATTATATAATTTGAAGGTCAGAAAGGATCTCTCTCAGTGGTCATCTAGTCAATCCATATCTTAAAAGAAAGGTTCCTAAAGGTTCTTAACATTCTACAGGAAATCTGCCCTAACCTCTTTTAATTTTAGTGCTTACCTTCTGTTAATTATTTCCTATTTATTCTATATAAAGGTCCATTAAGTCATGTTTTAAAATAAATATATTTTATAACTATATTTCAATATAATTGGTTTCCTTTGCAATCCCATGTATTTTATTTTATGCCTTTAAGAACATCTTTCTGAGAAAAGATCTATAGGTCTCACCAGATAGCCAAAAAGATCTGCAACACAAAAAGTTAAGGACCCCTGCTAATGGTATTTCTGTTATAATAATAGGAAGATCAATGCATTTATCAAAGAATAATTGGATTAGATAGTCTCTAAAATCTAATTCTAAAGCTTTAGACTGTATGTATCCCTCCTTGACCCAACTACCATCATCATTTCCATTTTTCCATTAGTCCATTAGTCCATTATAATGCAGAATGTAAGCTCCCTCAAGATTAAAACTCTCATTTTTTCCCTTGTAACCTGTGTCCAATACATTACATGGCACATAGCAAATAATAAATAACTATTGACAAGTATTTTAATATAATTAACATGTAGTAGACTTCCTGCCATCTAGGGGAGGGGAGGGGACTGGGGAGAAAATTTGTAACAGAAAGCTTTGTAAGGATCAATGTTGAAGAACTACCCATACATATGTTATGCAAATAAAAAGCTTTAATAAAAAAAAGAAAAGAAAAGAAGAGAAAAGAAAAAAAAACTGACTGATTGATTGAAAGATTCCATTCCTCCCTACTTTCACACACACACATGCATGTACTCATGCTCTCTCTCTCTCTCTCTCTCTCTCTGTCTGTCTGTCTGTCTGTCTCTCTCTCTCTCCTCTCTCTTTTTCTCTCACCCCCACACACACTTAACACACGTGCACATCTCCACTTCTTCCAATGCTATCTTGTTTATATTCAATCTGGTTTTCTTGTTCCCACAATGCTATTATTTGTTTTACCTAAATTCACTCACTACTTCCAGTAATAAAGATCTCTATATAAGGTCCAAAGTGAATCCATTTTATGCTAAATTCTGCTGTATGGAAGATAGGCCTGTAGCATAGTTACAAAATTATCAATGGATCCCTATAAAAACAAACACATAAGCTGTTGAAATGCTATATAATACCATCTGCTATATATCACCATAGGGAAAAGACATTAAATTATTTCCCATTTTAAAACTATTCCCTTAAGACACACTTTTGTGGTGGTTATACCTTTGTGTTATGTGTCTGATTCTAATTAAACATTTTTTGTAGATCTAGAGTTTCTATAAAAAGCTCAACAATCAAGCATCAGAACCGTATAAATCTAAAGAGGTACTGGGCAACCATCAGTGAGCTGCAACAACGTGACATTGGTGATTAAATTAAACATCTGGTTTGCTTTCATTTGCTTTTCTTGCTAAAATTTTAATGAGGAATTTTACACTGCATATTTTTCCTGTAATTAATTTGACTGTGACATTAAAAAAGTGGGGGAGGAAGCTGCCAAGGAAAAAAGGGAATTCAATCTAAAAACATAATGAACATATTCTGAGTTACTGAGATGGCATGGGGGGAGGAGGAAGAAAAGAGGGAGAGACGGATTTTAATCAATCAGATCTAGTTATAAATGCCAGAAAAGTAAATATTTCAATAAGCACAAATAATATAATCTAACAGGGTAAGAAAAGGGTCTTTCATGTTTCCTCCCCACATCTTAATATAGTGGAAGTGTTATTGTCATGCTCATTTTAGAGATGATGAAGCAAAGCCCCTTCACTTCAGAGAAGCTAAATGACTTATGTAGCCATCACATAACTAGGAAGTGTTACAATCAGGAAATGAATTTACAATTCTCCAAACCTCCCATTATTTCTATTGGAGGATCTAATAATTTAACCCAATGATTCAACAAATATGTTTATAATTCTAGAACATTAAGCTGTGGGGCAACTAGGGGCACAGTGGATAGAGTGAAGGAGCTGGAGTCAGGAAAATGAATCTTACTTAATTCAGATCTGTCCTTAGACACTCAGAGATGTGTGACTTGGGTAAGTTGCTTAACTCCATTTGCTTCAGTTTGCTCATCTGTCAAATGAGATGAAGAGGGAAATGGTAAACCATTCTATTATCTCTGCTCAGAAAACCCCAAAGAGGGTTACAAAAAGTCAGACACAACTGATTGATTGAACAACAAATATTCAGATGTAAGACATGTTACATCTAAGTTGTTTGACTTAGATTGAAAGTTAAAAAAAGGAAAGTTAATAATTAACTTGTTCTGTAAAGTGTCATGGCTAGGGGCAAATTTCCTTTAATTTCTTTGGATTGAGATAGTAATTAAGAAGAAATAATAATGATGGCCATTTACATAGTGCTTTCAGATTTGCAAGGTGATTTGCATATATTATGTCATTTTGAACCTCATCACATCCTAGAAGGTAAATGTTACAAGTCCCATTTTATAAATAAAGAAACTGAGGTTGAAAAAGGTTAGTGTACAAGGGAGGACTTGAACTTTATCTTAAAGCCCATTTAGCTTTGAAATCCAATGGATCTATGCTATTGATATATCACAAACTTAACAATGAAAATTAAGGAAGCTTAACTAGCAATTTGCTATTCTGTTCCTACTTCTTCTAATTAATATTCATAGCATTTCTCAGACCTACAAAATATGGATCAAAATAAGGTATGGCCATGATGAAGTACAAAGTTTCTGTCCTGACATTTCTTAAAATAAATTTCTGATTTTTTCAGCAGAATATGTAAATTTATACATATTCCCAAATAGATGTTGGGTAAAAGGGTGATTAGATCATAAGCAAAAAGCTTATGATACACCTAGGCTCTAAAAATCACTTGTCAGCATTTTTTTCCTATTCATGCCACCTTTAATATGGGTTCTTTTAATTCTTTTTCTTTTAGTTTATTTTTAACATACATTGTTTTGGGGCAGCTAGGTGGTGCAGTGGGTAGAGCACCAGCCCTGAAGTCAGGAGGACCTGAGTTCAAATCTGGTCTCAGAAATGCAAATTAAGACAACTCTGAGATACCACTACACACCTGTCAGATTGGCTGAAATGACAGGAAATGATAATGTTAACTGTTGGAGGGGATGTGGGAAAACTGGGACACTGATACATTGTTGGTGGAACTGTGAACGGATCCAACCATTCTGGAGAGCAATTTGGAACTATGCCCAAAAAGTTATCAAACTATGCATACCATTTGACCCAGCAGTGTTTCTACTGGGCCTATATCCCAAAGAGATTTTAAAGGAGGGAAAAGGACCCACATGTGCAAAAATGTTTGTGGCAGCCCTTTTTGTAGTGGCAAGAAACTGGAAACTGAATGATGCCCATCAATTGGAGAGTGGCTGAATAAATTATGGTATATGAATGTTATGGAATATTATTGCTCTGTAAGAAACGACCAACAGGAGGATTTCAGAGAGGCCTGGAGAGACTTGCATGAACTGATGCTGAGTAAAATCAGCAGAACCAGGAGAACATTATACACAGCAACAAGACTATACGATGATCAATTCTGATGGACATGGTTCTCTTCAACAATGAAGTGATTCAAACCAGTTCCTATTGTTCAGCGATGAAGATAGTCATATACATCCAGAGAGAGGCCTGTGGGAACTGAGTGCGGACCACAACACAGCATTTTAACACTTTCTGTGAATATCTCCATGCATTTTGTTTTCCTTCTTAGGTTGTTTTTTCTTCTTCTCTTTCTAGATCTGATGTTTCTTATGCAGTAAGATAACTGTATAGATATGTATACATATATTGTATTTATCATATAATTTATCCTATTTAGCATGTATTAGATTACCTGTCATCTAGGGGTGGGGGATGGGGGGAAGGAGGGGAAAAGCTTGGGGAAAAAAGTTTTTGCAAAGGTCAATGTAGAAAAATCACTCATATGTTTTGTAAATAAAAAGCTTTATGAAAAAAAAGGGATTCTCTGCCCATTAAAAAAAAAAAAATCTGGTCTCAGACACTTAAAATTCCCTAGCTGTGTGACCCTGGGCAAGTCACTTAACCTCAATTGCCTCAGCAAAATAAATAAATAAATAAAACCTTTAAAAATATATATACATTATTTTATGGATTATATTGGGAGAGAAAAATTAGAGCAAATGAGAAAAACCATGGGAGAGATAAAAAAAAAAACAGAAAAAAGAAGTGAACATATAGCACATGTTTATTTACATTCAGTCTCCTCAGTTCTGTCTCTGGTTGCAAATGGCATTTTGTGTCCAAAGTCTATTGGGATTGCTTTGGATCACTGAACTATTGAGAAGAACCAAGTCTTTAAAAGTTGATCATCGCACATTCTTATTGTTACTGTGTACAATGTATTCTTGGTTCTGCTTGTTTCACTCAGAGTCAGTTCATGTAAATCTTTCCAGGCCTTTCTATAATCAGCTTGTTCATCATTTTTTATAGAACAATAATATTCCATTACCTTTATGTACCACAGCTTGTTTAGCCATTACCCAGTTGATGGGCATGTACTCCTTTTCCAATGCTTTACTACCATAAAAAGAACTTCTACAAACATTTTTGCACCTTTTTCCTTACTTTATGGTTTCCTTGGGATACAGACCCAGTAATGGCACTGCTGGGTCAAAGGATATGTACAGTTTTAGGCCTTTGAGCATAGTTCCAGATGGCTCTCCAGAATGGTTGGATCATTTCACAACTTCACCAGCAATGTATGTGTACCAGTTTTCCCACATCCTCTCCAACATTTATCATTATTCTTTCCTGTCATGTTAGCTAATCTGAGAGGTGTGAGGTGGTACCTCAGAATTATTTTAATTTGCATTTCTCTAATAAGTAGTGATTTAGAGTATTTTTCACATAACTAGGAATAGCTTTCATTTCACCTGAAAATTATCTGTTCATAACCTTTGTCCATTTATCAATTAGGGAATGACTTGTATTCTTATAAATTTGACACAGTTCTTTATATAGTTTAGAAATGAGACCTTTATCAGAAATACTAGCTGTAAAGATTTTTTCCCCAGCTTTGTACTTTCCTTTTAATCTAGTTTCTCTTGATTTTGTTTGTGCAAAACCTTTTTAATTTAATATAATCAAAGTTGTACATTTTGCCTACATTTTGTTCTCTAGTTCTTCTTTGGTCATAAATTCTTCCCTTTTCCAAAGATTTTATAGGTAAATTATTCCTTGTTCTCCTAATTTGTTTATGGTATCATCCTTTTTGCCCAAATCATGTATCCATTTTGATTTTATGCTATGGGGGAGGTAGATGAGAAGTAAATCTATACTGAATTTCTAATGTATTATATTCCAGTTTTCCCAGTATTTTTTTTGTCAAATAGTGAGTTCTTATTCCAGAAGCTGGAGTTTGGGGGTTTATCAAATATTCGATTGCTAAAGGTCTTGCTTATTGTGTCATATCTGATCTATTCCACTGATCCACAACTCTATTTCTTAGCTTGTACCAGATGATTTTGATGACTGCTGCTTTATAATATAGTTTTAGCTTTAGTACTGCTAAGCCACCATCCTTTGTATTTTTCCATTAATTTTCTTGATATTCTTGACCTTTTGTTTTTCCAGATGAATTTTGTTGTTATTTTTCCAGTTCTATAAAATAATGTTTTGGTAGTTTGATTGGAATGACACTGAATAACTACACCGCTTTAGGCAGAATTGTCATTTTAATTACATTAGCTTGGCCTATCCATAAACAATTTATATTTTTCCAATTGTTTAGATATGATTTTATTTGTGTAAGAAGTATTTTGTAAATTGCTTTCATACAGTTCTTGGGTTTGTCTTGGCAGATAGACCCTCAAGTATTTTTTTGTCTATAGTAATTTTAAATAGAATTTCTCTTGCTGATGGGCTTTGAAATATATATAGAAATGCTGATAATTTGTGTGGCTTTATTTTATATACTGCAATTTTGCTAAAGCTGTGAATTGTTTCCAGTAGATTTTTGGATGATTTTCTAGAATTCTCTTAAGTATATCATCATATCATTTGCAAAGAGTGATAGTTTTATTTCCTCATTGTCTATTCTAATTCCTTTAATTTTTTTTTTAATTTTTGTATTGCTAAAGCCAACATTTCTAATACAATGGTGATAATGGGCATCCTTGTTTCACCCCTGATCTTATTGGGAATGTGTCCAGCTTCTCTCCATTACAAATAATGTTTGCTCTAAGTTTTAGATAGATATTGCTTCTTATTTTAAGGAAAGCTTCCTTTATCCCTATGCTCTCGAGTGTTTTTAATAGGAATGAGTACTATATTTTATCAAAAGCTTTTTCTGCATCTATATGATTGATCATATGATTTCTGTTGGTTTTGTTATTGATATAGTCCATTATTGTATTAGTTTTCCTGATATTGAACCAGCCCTGCATTCCTGGTATAAATCCCACTTGGTCATAGTGTATTATCCTGCTGATAAATTGCTGTAATCTCTTTGCTAATATTTCATTTAAAATCAATCTGTCAGATTTTCTAATGGAATAGTTTTCTAAAGTGAGAAAGAATAAACATTGGAATATTGTCATTTTAGAAATGAAACAAGAGCTTCCTGGTGATTTGTGTTCAGCAAACAGAGGCCTAGAATCTCATAATTCTTGTTCTGTCTCCATTCATTAGAAAGCCCAAAACAGCAGAAAAAATAAATTATCCCTGTAATGTATGATAAGATAAACACTTTTACAATCACTACAATCACAATGTGGATAAAGTCCCCTTCTCCAATAGCAACAAAGTATGATTAAGTGTCAGATTTCCATAACAATATTCAATTTTCAATATTTAAATCCACCACTGAAGAAAGAACTATGTCCATATGTTCCAGAGAGCTTGACATATGTTCAGGGAGTTCAATGATAAAAAGAAAGGTCTTATAGACACCAAAATAGTTGTAGCAGCATGTCTTATAGTAGCAAAAATATGGAAACAATGGAGATGCCCATTTATTGGGGAATGGCTGAACAAATGGAAATATAGGAATGTAATGGAATATTACTAAATGGTAAGAAATATGATAAAGATAGAGAAGCACAGGAAGGTTTCTATGAACTGTTATGCAACAAAGCAGCTAGAATTGGGAAAACAATATAACCATGATTACAATAATGTAAAAGAAAGAACAACAAGAAAACAACAGAAACAAAATGCTTTCAAATTATGAGAAGAAAGTTTCTTCACAAAGAAGAAATTTCAGAATGTCTCCTTTTTTTCCCTTTTTTTGCTAAAGTAAAAAAAAATCTATTGTTTTATTAATACAGGACTTAGTTTTACAGAACTGTTCTTTTCCTCATCTTTTTAATTTTGTGTGCAAGGGTTAAGTATATATTAGAAAAATAGATATTTTTCCCCAAAAAAGACATCAATAAAATTTTTATAAAGAATCGACCATAGGGAAGAAAGAAAGATAAATCATTGCCAAAGTTATTTTGTCCACAAACTCAATAAAGGGATCTACCTATAAGATCCAAAGTGGGAAATCATAATTGAAGCAAATGATGATTCAGAGCCTGAGATATCTGGATAGAAACCTTCATTCACTTTCCTTCAGGTATGTAGTTCATGTAATAGTTCATTAGCAAGAGCACTATCTCTGTAGTCAGAGGATGTAAGTTCAAATTCCATCTATGACACTACCTCTTGTGACTTTGAGAATACCATTTATCCTTTGTCGGCCTCAATTTACTCTTGGATAAAATTGGGAAGGTGGTGGCCTCTGTGCCTTCTGAGATTCTCTCTACTTTAAATCTGTCCCCCTACATACTTGTTAGGGTTATTTAAACCACTTGACACAGAATGTTTGTGGCAGCCCTTTTGGTGGTGGCTAGAAACTGGAAACTGAATGGATGCCCATCAATTGGAGAATGGCTGAATAATTGTATATGAATGTCATGGAATATTATTGTTCGGTAAGAAATGACCAGCAGGATGATTTTAGAGAGGCCTGGAGAGACTTGCATGAACTGATGCTGAGTGAAATGAGAATAACCAGGAGATCATTATACACAGCAACAACAATACTATATGATGATCAATTCTGATGGACACGGCTCTCTGCAACAAAGAATTGTCTCAAACCAATTCCAATTGTTCAGTGAAGAGAGCTATATACACCCAGAGAGAGGGATGTGAAATGTGGACCACAGCGTAACATTTTCATGCTCCCTATTGATGTTTGCTTGCATTGTGTTTCCTTTCTCTGATTTTTTTCTTGTAGATACGATTTTTCTTGCACAACAATGATAAGTGTGGAAATATGTATACATATATTCGATTTGCCAATATTTTAACATAATTAACATGTAGTGGATTTCCTGACATCTAGGGGAGGGGTGGGGAGTTGGGGGAAAATTTGTAACAGAAAGCTTTGTAAGGGTTAATGTTGAAGAATTATCCATACATATGTTTTACAAATAAAAAGTTTTAATAAAAAAAAAAATAAACCACTTGACACAACATATCAGCGTGAGTATTCTTATAGAGGCTTCCTACACTAGTATTTAGGCCTCCAGCCCAGATTGACTTTCTTTTGTAAAAAGAAAGAGAAGACCAACTGTGCCCATGAATTTCCTGCCCTTTTGGCTTAGTATTGAACCAGTAATTTAGAGATTAACATCCTATAGTCTCTAAGGAAAAAAAAATCAAGTAATATGTAGGTTGCCTTTTAAAAGAAATATTTCTTCCTGCAAATTAATAGCAGCTGTTGCCACCATCTGAAGTTGTAAGTGCCCATCAGAGTAGAGGGCTTATACAAATAGAGTTGTGCTCTGACTTACATTTCTGGCATGAAACAAGCACATTATGATCTCTGACAGGTTCTGCTCATGCTCATCACCCCCGCCCCCAGTTAATCACATGGCATCAACCTCAAACAAGAAGGAAGCAGACCTACCAGAAACTACCCCAGAAACTGAAATAGCCATCTGTACAAAAGTAAGCTTTCCAATACTAGAACACGATTCACAAGTGCTAATGTTTCTCTTTTAAATGATTTGAGTCTTAGGGAGTAGTTTTATAAATTTCCTTTCATCTTAGTTGAATAGAACAAAATTTCAGAAAACACAAAGACAAGCATGTATGAGGATGTGTGCATGCATGCATACACACACACAAATACAGACACATACCACAATATGCTTTTTACCTACCTATTTTTGCAAGGGATGCAAGAAGTATCCAAAGGGTCACTTCATATGGAATTTGAACATAATCATAATCCAGAGAAAAAACAGGCAGCCTTTCATCCTGCTCAGAGCTAGCACTGCTAGCAACAGCAGCAGTAGGAAAGCGAGCCTTAGGTTCAGAGTAAGCAGTGGAGTTTCTAGATACATTCAGATTACAGGCAGCACCAGTAAACTTGAAGACCACCAGCAGTAGCAGCAGCAACGGCAACCATTTCCAAGCATTAGGAGGCACAAAGAGATGAAAAGCCATGGTGTGATCTTCAGCCTCCCACCTATGTCCTTGTATGTTTAAGTATGCAACCCTCCACAGGGCTTTTGTATTCTCCTAGGAAGACACTGCATGCACCTTGCCACAGGTAGCTCCCTTCCTGAGGCCAGTCTCACAGGTTATCCCCAGCAGAGAGCTGTCATGTCAGCAAGTCCCCAATCCTGGTGTTCTCAGACCTTCTCACTGGCATCCAGACAGCTCAGCCTCTGTGTCAAATGTAGGCATGGGGTAGATTGCGTGAAATCCAGGTAAGACTCTTCATCAGTTTCAGTTTGGCCATTATCTGAAATGTAATTTACATAAGAGGGAAAATAACCAATCATTTCTCTCAAATCTGATCCCAAACTTCACAGTACAAGGATTCTCCTTTATGTGAAGAAATTAAGGAGGATGCAAAATCCATTCCAGATCCAACCGAAGTTCCTTCTAAAAAGAAGAAAATAAATCTTTCCCTCTTGACTCAGAGCCCAAAAAATGTTGTGGGTTTTTTTTTTTTCAGGTGTTTCCCTCCTCCTCCTTTTCTCCTCCTCCTTCATTTATTTTGTATGGCCAAGACAGAAGGTAGCTTCTAACCATTCTTAATTAAGTGCATTTTTTTGACTTTTGTAATGAAATGCTTCCCCAATGCTCACCCTCCAGAACTTACACTGGTGGCACCTAGTGGGCAACCACTACAACTACACCTTTGCATCACTATACTGGGGGAATTTATTTTATTTTATTTTTATTAATACTTTTTATTTGCAAAACGTATGTATGGGTAATTCCTAAACATTAACCCTTACAAAGCTTTCTGTTACAAATTTTTCCCCCCTACTCCCCACCCCTCCCCTAGATAGCAGGATATCCACTACATGATAATTATGTTAGAATACTTAAATCGAATATATGTATAGTTATTGCCACACATCATTTTTTTGTTCAGGAGAAATCGTATCTACAAGAAAGAATAATCCGATAAAGGAAATACAATGCAAGCAAACCTCAATAGAGAACATGAAAATGTTATGTTGTGGTCCACATTTCACATCCCTCTCTCTGGGTGTATATGGCCTTCTTCACTGAACAATTGGAACTGGTTTGAAGCATTTCATTGTTGCAGAGAGCCATGTCCATCAGAATTGATCATCATGTAATATTGTTGTTGCCGTGTACAATGATCTCCTGGTTCTGCTCATCTCACTCAGTATCAGTTCATGCAAGTCTCTCCAGGCCTCTCTGAAATCGTCCTGCTGGTTGTTTCTTACAGAGCAATAATATTCCATAACATTCATATACCATAATTTATTCAGCCACTCTCCAATTGATGGGCATCCCTTCAGTTTCCAGTTTCTAGCTACTACAAAAAGGGCTGCCACAAACATTCTCTCACATGTGGGGCCCTTTCCCTCCTCTAAGATTTCTTTGGGATATAAGCCCAATAGAAACACTGCTGGGTCAAATGGTATGCACAGTTTGATAACTTTTTGAGCATAGCTCCACATTGCTCTCCAGAATGGTTGGATCCATTCACAGTTCCACCAACAATGCATCAGTGTCCCAGTCTTCGCACATCCTGGGGGAATTTTATTGATGAAGCATCTCATCACCCAGTAATTGCCAATCTATGTTATCTACTATAAGTAATGTACACAAGAAGAAAACAATCCTTTCACTCAAGGAGCTTACACAGTTATAAAGGAGAGATTATTTAGCAGAATGAGCACTATATACAATGTCAGAAAAACTGCATTTCAATCCATCCTTTACTTAGAATAGCTCTAATAAATTACTTCCTCTTTTTGGGTCTTAATATCTTAAAGTGAAAGGAATAGATTAGATCACTAAAGTCTTTTCAAATTCTAAAATTTTATAATCCAAGAAGTTCATATTACCACAAAAGCAAATACCATTTAATTTAAGAAAGATTTATTGTACTTTGTGCAGGGCACAGATAATTTTTTTTTTTAACCTAAAAGTGTTATTGACCAGGTCTTGAGTATTCTCATAGAAAACAATTGCATCAATCTTGGCCATAGGTACTTCTGATTAGGCTCAAAGAGATAAAGCCAAAACAAAAGAGTTCTTTTGTCCTCAAAGATCTTACATTCTACTAAATATAAGAAAAGTATATACAAATGTTTAGTAATCAGAGGTCATGTAATGTAACTAGTATTGACAGAAAGGGCAGCTGGGAAATGTATTTTTTTTTTTAAACTAACTAGGAGTGACTGAAAGATTATGAAAGGTTACAAGGGGAATTATGAATTTCCAAGTTTTCTTGTGCCTACTCTCCGAATCCTTCAGTTTCATGTTCATCTAGTAAAAATTACATGTCCCAACAGTTCTTGCTATCAGTATAGGATTGTCATAACATAAGAGTGGAATTTGAGCTAGTGAGGTCTTGCTAGGTAATAGTAGCTAAGTGGACTTCCTAAACACATTCAGTTTGAAGGTAAAACCTAAAGAAAGAAAGAAATATGGTATGGTGGAGATGAGGTGAAAAATATTCATTCAATCAGTCTTTTTAACTAATTATTTACTGAGTGCCTAGAATTTTGCCAAAAGATATTGATAAAGATATAAAATATAACTCATGCCCTCAAGAAAGGATTTTTCTTTAGTAGATTGATTAGCTTTGTGATCCTAAACAAATTACTATAATCATAACACCACCAATAATAAATAACTAGTACTTATATAATACTTTGAGATTTATAAAGAACTTAACAAATATTATCATATGTTACCCTCAAAACAATTCTGGGAGATAGGTGCTATTATTATAAACATTCTTACAAAGGAGGAAACTAAGGCTGAATGTAATGAAATGATTTTCTCAGAGTCGCACAACTATTAAAATGTCTAAGTCTAAATATGAACCAAATTTGAATTCCTGACTCCAGATATAGTACTCTATTCACAGGCCAAAATAAGGCACTTTGTACCTGTGTCTTATTTTCTCATCCATCAAATAGAGGGCTACAGGGGGTATTGATTAGATGGCTTCTAAGGTTCTTTCTAGCCCTCAATCTAAGCTCTAGGTGAGTACTTGTATTAAGATGAGCAACAGAGACAGAGAGGCAAACAGACACACACATAGATTGAGAAAAACAGTGTGTGTGTGTGTGTGTGTGTGTAAGAGAGAGAGAGAGAGAGAGAGAGAGAGAGAGAGAGAGAGAGAGAGGGAGGGAGAGACAGAGACAGTGAAACGGAGACAGAGATAAAGATAGAGATAGGTGCAGGAGAAGACAAAATGAAAAATTGAGACAGAGAATGAGAGAATTAAGAATAGAAAAAGTATTGGGATATATAGCACATATATGCAGATATATAAAATACATTCATATATATGTATATATGTATATATACATATATACAGGAAACAATGAACTAGATTTTATAGCTTTTTATTTTGGCTGAGACCTATGATTTCATCCATGTAGGAAACTCCCAGATACTGATAAGCCTTGTTCTGAAATTTATTTTCTTAAGGAATTGCTTGAGGCACTGAAAGGTTAAATAAATAATTTGCCCAGGTTGATAGAACCAATTTGAGAGATAAAGCTTGAATTCTTATGTCTTCCTTACTATTCATTGACTACACTGTCTTAGATTTGAAGTTTGTGTGTGTGTGTGTGTGTGTGTGTGTGTGTGTATGTGTGTATAGAGAAGATTCAAAATGGAAATAAGAAATGTGAAAAGTAATATTTATTTTCTATTAATAATTGTTTACAGAAAATTAACATAAATATTCAAACACTTTCAGCCAATAGGGACCAATTATATACAGATTTTTTTCAAACTTATCTAGATTTCAATTAGTATTGAAAACCTAACACAAAGGCCCTGGAAGTTCCTGTGCCTGTCTTGGTCCCATTAACTAAAGAGTTTTCTTCTATCTTCCCCATTTGGAAGTCTTCCAGCCCAAAAGCTGAGAACCTACCCAAATGAATCATTAGCCCAGTACCAGATCCATACTCAGAGGAAGAAAATCTAGGATGGTATGCTCTGTAGCAGTATGACTGACAATATAGCCTACAACTGTACACATCTGGAAACATGGCTCTTTAGGGTTTTCTTACCCTTCTACTTCTAGTTTCCTAGAAATTGGCTTTGTTTTAGGCATTCCCACAATTGTTAATGCAAAGGAAACCCCAAAGAGAAAGCTAACCAACTAACAGTCTTCAGCTGTATGTGGTCAACCAATAGTCCCATTTTTCCATACTCACACATTAAATTAAAAAAAAATTAAAAGTTGCCAATTTTATGTTTCTTCCCATAGCTTGTGGAAGAGTTTGATTTTGGCTGGAATTCCCTTATACTAGCTTGCTCAGCCTTTTGGAGAGTGAATATTTGCTGCATGTCCTGCTATTCTGACAGGGTTCAGATTTTCTCTTTTTTTAGGAAAGGAATAGAGATACAGAATTGATCCCAGGTTGTTCAGAAAGATGACTTGCTTTCCAAGTTTGTAGCTACTAATTAAGCTGGGATGGTCTTGAATCTCATCTTGGCACTTCCAAACCTTGAATTGAGGGCCCACATCCTGAGCTGGAAGACACTCAAAAGTTTTGACCCAGCTTTGGGGACACAGACCTGGCCTTATCCCTATGTCTTAAAGCCAAACATTCCCACAGTCTCTGACATGCAAAGAGATTCTTGGAACAGTTCAGAACTGGGATAGGAGGAGGAAAAAAGATTGTTTTGCCCTGTGAGAGCAATGAAAACTTTCTGATCCTTTGATTCCTTTGCAATGATAAAAAATGACATTTCTAGTATGGCTTTTATATATACTATTATACACACTACCTTATTTGAATCCCATAATGACCCTGCCAAGTAACACTGTAGGTATCATTATCCTCATTTCACAGATGAGGAAACTGAGGCTGTGACTTACATACCTAGTAAATGTAAGAGGCAGAATTTGAGTAAAGGTCTTCCTGACTTTTAAATCTAGTACTTTAATCATTAAGCTATGTTGCCTCTCAAAATGAATCAGATAATATCTTAAGATCTTTTCTAGCTATGACATTCTATATCTATGATATGTGTTACTTTCCCTTAGCCCATGGCTTTCAGACCTGATTTCTTTTCCTGAAGGCAATTTATTTGCTTGTTACTAAGCTTGCTTTGACTTTTAGATGTAACTTGTTTTTTTCCATGCTTTGCTCAGATTAGCTCAAGGGCTCTGTCCTCTCAAGAAGTCATAAGTTTTTCACTGCTATAGGACTCATTTCTAATTTTGGACTCACCAAGGTGCCCCAAACCAACTCAGCTTTTTTTCTATTCAAAATGAATGGCCTCTTTGGACCTTCCATCAACTTTCTCTTTCTGGTTAGAAATTGACAGAATTTAGATAACAGACACACATTTTGAAAATAACGAATATATCACACCTTTCTGAGCACAACTATGAGATCCTTCCATTGTTCTCTCTGCTTTTAAATTAGTGGCTCTTCTCAAGGCTCCTAGTTTCTTTTACTTCCTCTTCTCTTCTCCAAGAAAGTAGATGCTCTAGAATCCAGTTTAACAAGAAAAATATTTTCACCACAACTGTTCAGCCAGAGTTTTATTGTCAATCACAGGTCTCTTTGTGATCCCTGAAGATCTCTAGGAGGTAAAATAATTTCTCTTTTCTGGCTTTCTTTTGAACAGAGCAAAGAAAAAAAAAAGAAAACGGAAAAGGAAAGGAAAAGAGAAAGAAGAGCAAGGCAAAGGAGGAAAAATGAAAAAGAAAAGAAATCTTAATTTTGTTTGATGAGGGGGAAAAGGGAGGGGGAGTAATAGTCATTCATATATATGCCAGGTATTGTGCTAAGTACTTTTTAATGTTTTCTCAAAGGTGCTATTATTATTCCCATTTCCCATTTGAGAAAACTGAAGTAAACAAAGGTTAAAGGAACTTTGCCCGAGTTCTCCCAGCCCATAAGTGTCCAAGGCTAGATTTGAACTCAGGTCTTCCTGACTCCCAGCCTACTGCACTAAACGCTGAACTATCTAATCAAGAACAAAGCTGCTGAAGCAGCTAGATGCTCCATTAGATAGAGTGTTTAATTTGGAGTCAAGAAGAGATGAGTTCAAACCCCATCTCAGACATTTGCTAGCTGTACAAGTCTGAGCAAGTCATCCCCCTACTCTAAGCCTCTGTTTCCTTATCTTTAAAATGGAATATTAATTCCTCCTTCATATCCAAATAAGATAGGAAAAACAAAGCATAATATAAATGCTGGCTATTATTATCTTGTGTTTGTTATAAGGATCAGATGACATGACATAAGTGAAAAACTTACATAAGTATTCTTATGTATATTATAATACACAAGTATTACAAATCTAATATAAATGTTAATTATTATCAAAATCCAGAATATTATAGTTTCAGGATTACTCATGGTGGGGTTAAAGAGATTTTGAAGGCACATGGATCTCCCTATGCCCCTTAACATAGATGATTTCTCACTCTATGTGTGCGTGCATACATACTTTTATATGCAAGAAAGGGAACATACATTAGAGAATATATACATACACATACAGATAGTCAAGGAGGGAGGGCAGGGCTTCTGAAATTCCACTGGAACTGTCTTTAAGAACTTTGCAAATGGCATTTGATTTGAGATTTGAAATCTGACATTTGCTTTGTACAATCTGAGATCTACTCTGTTTTAAATTATCATAGAACTTTTTATGGCCATTATTTAATTTGAGAAGTATGCTGTCCCATATTTGCCTTATCCCACTTGTCATGAAGAAGAATTAAACCAATGGAAAATAAGTGAAAAGAAAGCCTGATGATAATAATTTTTAGCCATAAAACAAATGAAGAAGGTCATAGATTTGTACTTGGAAGAATTATTGTCATCTAATTGTTTCTCTCTTTTTATAGATGAGGAAAGAGAGTCTAATAACTTGTCCAAGGACACAGAGGTAGAAGTAGCTGAACCAAGGATCAAACTCAGGTCCTCTGACTCCAAAGTCTACACTCTTCCAACTGTTCCATCTTCAACCGGAATTCAATACTGATGGAATACCACGTTGATGAAATCCCTGGTTCTTAAAGAGACTCTTAAGAGACTTTTTCCATAGTAAAGTGTCAATAAATTTCTAGATCTCTGCCCATAGAAGCAATGTAGCATAAAATCATATTATTTTTAGAGCTAGAAGGAGCCTTCAAGATAATTTAGTAAAGTTCCTTTATTTTACAAATAACCAAATGATGATACTAAATCAGAGAAAATAAGTGATCACTTAGACCAAACAATCAGGAGTGATAGAAATAGATTCTATTCCAAGACTCATGATTCCCAAGTTGGGACTCTTTCCATTATACTATAGCTCATCTTTAACCTTTTCACTGTGCTTTCCAATCAGGATGTCCACTTTGTGCCAGTTCTTCAGTGGTTTTTATGATGTGGATGCACTTTGGATGAGAAAGAAGACCTGAAATTTTCTTTATGCAGGCCACTGGGCAGCAACTGAATGGTAGCAATTTCTAGCCACTTCCAAACTGGATCACATTCAGATTACATAAGATGACATGCCCCAAAAGACCATTGCTACATGTTGGTTTGCTTTTTTTGTCATTCCATCCTAATAGAGAGACCTTAGAGGACAAAATTCCTATAGTAGTTAGCAGTACATGATAAGGATGTGAACACAGCTTAGATGATTAGAGAATGGAATTGCCTCAATACTTTAGTAAAATAATTTCATTTTTTAAGAGATCTGTGATCTCATCAATATGTAAATTCTCAATGATAAAGCAAACAGCATATATATGTAAATGCATACATATATATGTATATTTATGTATGTATTGTGCATGTACATACACATTCATAATTACCAGAAGAGTGGTGAATTTAAGACAGACCTTTGTTTTAGGAAGAAACTTGGTGTCATTAAAAGAGTCATGCAATTTCTGAAAGCCAATATAGCTTGCTGTCTACCTGGACAATTCTAGATTCAACTTATTGTCCATTTGCAGTGTGACTCCAAGTAGGTTCTATGGACAATCTGTTCAATTATGTAATAATCTAAATAATCAGCATACTTTATCCATTTGTTTTTTTTTTTTTTTGAGTGGATTGTATAGTGAGGCTGAACTCTTTTCAGTGATTGGGGCTTTTGTTTTGGGGGCTCTGAGGTGTTGCAGGGCTTAATGTAATAATCATCTGTAAAGTAGTTCATCTGGATGATTTCACTATTTATAGAGAATAATCTTTGTACTAGATAGAATGTTAGTAAACTCCTTAAAAAAGCAAGCAACTCTTTATTTTAAGCTTGATGCTAATACTCAGAACCAATATCAAGCATTTGTTACATTTTTCAAAGACATTTGTATAATGTTTTGATATAGGCGTGAGAAACTTTTAGAGAACAATCTTTAAGGTGACATTTAGCTCTATTAAATCAAATGCTTTTTTATAAGTAACCAACACAGTCTTACACTTACTAAGCCTTTCATTCACTCATGTGACTATAAAAACGTGATAGGCCATAAAATAGCATCTACAAACATCTCTCTGCCCACTTCTCATATCTTGTTTAAGGATATACTTGATGTCTAGTCTCTTAACAGTTTTGTAGAGAGCTGAGAAAGTAGAGATATAGGTCAGTGATTATTATATTTTCTCTATTATCTTTTTAATAATAATAATATGAGATTTATTTTGTGTCTTTGAAAAGTTCTCTCAGAAATTTTGAAATCTAATTTATTAGTGTCTTCAAAATTTTAGTATTTCAGCACAGATCTTATAAGTGTTCAGTCCACATTTGTTTCCCATTTTTGTTTTCTTATGCACCATGACCAAATCTTGCACATCAAGATTGTGATGTGAGAATCCAAATGTAGTGGTGTCATAAGTTTTGATAGTGAAAAGAGTTTACTAAAAAAAACTTTATATATCTTTGAATTTTTCATTAGAATTTTTTTGCTTCTTTCTGGTTTCATCTTTAAACATCCTTGAGATAATTTTAATTGGTTGGATTTTTGATAAATTTAAATTAAATTTGATTTTACCTCCACCAATTCTTACTGGTTTATGAGGTGACATTTCCCAGGGTTTTCACCATCTGTTTCTTTTAAGAGTCAATAAATGAATTTGCTAAAGATTGAATTTAAAGTATTGTTTTTGGCTACTATATTCTTCACCTAGAAAATATCAAGTGTTTATTGTTAATTGGGGAATTTCTAGACCTTTTGATCTCTTATTACAATTAATTTATCAGTTAAAGTTCTTTGGGAAAAGGGCAGCTAGGTGGCGCAGTGGATAGAGCACCAGCCCTGAAGTCAGGAAGACCTGAGTGCAAATCTGGTCTCAGACAATTAACATTTCCTAGCTGTGTGACTTTGAGCAAGTCACTTAAACCCAATTGCCTCAAAAAAAAAAAAAAAAAAAAAAAAAAAAACCTTTGGAAAGTAGTCTTCACCAATTTCTCATTTTTTTCATACCAATTTAGACATTTAATGGATGAGGTTGAAGTCATTTCAATTATATACCATATCTTTCCATCATTTTTATTAGAATTACATGTAATTGGAGAATATATAGTTCTTTTTATAGATGAGCAAATTGAGACAAGGGAGGTTAAGTTATCCAAGATTACACAGACAACAAATGACTGAATTACAATTTGAATTCAAGTCTTTGGATTTATTTTTATCTTTGATTTCTGAATGATTCCCATGCCAGTTGGGAAAAAAAAAGGTATTTCTTTATATCAAATTATTATCACTTTCATTTTTGGTTGCTATTTGATATTTACTATGTTCAGCACCTTTTTCATTTCTGGAAGAAATTATTCATGATATAATAATGTGAAACAACTTTGCAGAATTAGGCTTTTTTTTTTTTTTTGTTTTTGTTTCTTATTCCTAGGTCACACTTACCAATGCATTTTCCCCATTCTTCCCTGTGTCTACATTTACATTCAAATTGCAGTGCTTGTGATAACTCACAGACTAAAACATAGGCCAGAAGAGAATAGTAAACACCTCTCCTTATATTATACTACCTTGAAAGAACTGATGATTTATAGATTCCTAGAAGTATCTCTGAAAACAGCTTCACCTGAAGTTTGGTCATTGCACCCTTACCCTTGGAAGCAGAGTCCTATCTTATCAAAAAGTTAAGTAATAGGCTGGGAAAAGTAACAATGGAAAAAAATTCTGACCACACAATATTACTATTGGTGACAAGGAAAATCAAAACACACACTCATAAGGTGATATTACAAAGTCAAAGCTTTTATATCCAAAGGCTCCAAAAAATATGAATTGGTTTCAGGCCATGAAAGAGCTCAAAAAGGATTTTGGAAATCAAGTAAAAGAGATAGAGGGAAAAATTGGGAAGAGAAATGAGAGCTATGCAAAAAAATATGAAAAATGAATCAATATTACATTGTTGGTGGAACTGTGAATGGATCCAACCATTCTGGAGAGCAATCTGGAACTATGCTCAAAAAGTTATCAAATTGTGCATACCCTTTGACCCAGCAGTGTTTCTATTGGGCTTATATCCCAAAGAAATCATAAAAGAGGGAAAGTGACCCACATGTGAGAGAATGTTTGTGGCAGCCCTTTTTGTAGTGGCTAGAAACTGGAAACTGAATGGATGCCCATCAATTGGAGAATGGCTGAATAAATGTATATGAATGTTATGGAATATTATTGCTCTGTAAGAAACGACCAGTAGGACGATTTCAGAGAGGCCTGGAGAGACTTGCATGAACTGATGCTGAGTGAAATCAGCAGAACCAGGAGATCATTATACATAGCAACAAGACTATACGATGATTAATTCTGATGGACATGGTTCTCTTCAACAATGAGGTGATTCAAATCAGTTGCTATTGTTCAGCAATGAAGAGAGTCATATACATCCAGAGAAAGGCCGGTGGGAACTGAGTGTGAACCACAACACAGAATTTTAACACTTTCTGTGAATATTTCCTTGCATTTTATTTTCCTTCTTAGGTTGTTTTTTTTTTCTCTTTCTAGATCTGATGTTTCTTGTGCAGTAAGATAATTGTATAGATATGTATACTCATATTGGATTTGTCTTATAATTTAACAAATTTAGCATATATTAGATTGCCTGTCATCTAGGGGTGGGGGGAAGGAGGGGAAAAGCTTGGAACAAAAAAAAAATTTTGCAAAGGTCAATGTAGAAAAATCACTCATATGTTTTGTAAATAAAAAGCTTTTAATAAAAAAAGAAAAATGAATCAATAGTTTCATAAAGTAAACACAAAAATATTGAAGAAAATAACACCTTAAAAAACAGACTAGACCAAATGGCAAAGGAGGTACAAAAAGGCAATAAGGAGAAAAAGGTTTTAAAAAGCAGAATTGATCAAATGGAGAAGGAGGTGCAAAAGCTCATTGAAGAAAATAATTCCTTAAAAATTGGAAATGAGCAAATGAAGCTAATGATTTTATGAGAAATTAAGAAGCAATAAAACAAAATCAAAAGTATAAGAAAACACAAGACAATGTGAAATATCTTTTTGGAAAAACAACTAACCTGGAAAATAGATCCTGGGGAGATAATTTTAAAATTATTGGGCTACCTGAAGCCATGATAACAATTTTTTTTAATGATCCTAGACATCATCTTTCAAGAAATTATCAAGGACAACTGCACTGATATTCCAGAACCCAGAGGGTAAAATAGAAATTGAAAGAATATGCCAATCACCATCTAAAAGAAATTCCCAAATGAAAACTCCTGGGAATATTGTAGCCAAATTCCAGAGTTTCTAGGTCAAGGAGAAAATATTCCAAGTGGGGCATGAAAAATGCTATCCATACCCAGAGAAATAACTGGTGGTGTCTGAATCTAGTATGAACCACACTTTTTTCCCTTTATTTTTCTCAAGGGTTTTTTTTTTTTTTTTTTTTTTTTTTGGTCTATTTTCTTTTATAAGATGAGAAATATTTTGCATGACTACATGTGTAATTTATATCAAATTGTTTGCCTTCTCAATGAGGGGTTGCTGGAAGAGTGGAAAAAAGAGAATTCGGAGCTCAAGTTTTAAAAATGAATGTCGAAAATTGTTTTCATGTGTAACTGGGGGAAAATAAAATGTTAAAATAGTAGATGAAAAGGGAAAAAAGAGGTTGGTATAACTTGGAGAGCACTTAACTTCTCCATAGAATTTCTCTAACTCCTCAATTTCAAAATAAACTGAAAGTATTTTCAGTGTTATTTTTGCAAATTCTTACTTTCATATTTTATAATTAAACACAAGGAAAACCAACCTCTTCTGTTTGTTTAATTATCTTTTCAGGGAGAACCTGTGAGCCATCCTTAAACTTAATTGCACTTTTTTTTTGTCTTTTGGGTTTGTTTGTGACAAGAATATCAAGATGATTCAATTCAGTTCCTCTAGTAGTGGATCAGCTCATTGATCACTTGATAAAGATTCCACATTTATCCTACTAACAATTAATTTAATATTTATATAGAGAGAAAACTAAAAGGATTTTTTTTGTTCTTGTTGTTCTGGAAGGATGTATGACAAAAATCACAAACCTATTAAAACTTCTTTAGTAGCATAGCCATTTCTATTTGCATAAAACTGATGGGTGAGAATGAGTGAGAATGAAAGAATAGTATGGAAGGAGACATTAACTATGTCTCCTCACTATGATATCACAGCTCTTTTTTTCATTTGGGGTAATTTACTTAATCATATACATATTTAAAGAAATATTTAAAGAAAAAACCTTTAGAAGTAAAATAGATCATAAATTAGATGATATTTAAATTGGGAGACTCAGGAAAGATTGTGATGAATCAATCCACATCAAAACTTTCCCTATTGCAGCTTAGATAGATTGAGGGTTGGCATAAGAAATAAAATGGGAATTTGGGGGGGTTTTGCAGAAGCTGCACATGACACACACAAAAATTTAGGAACTCAGAAAATTACATAAAATATATTTATAGTATGGCATAACACCGATGTATTTTATCTAATACCATGATAATTCAGACTTTTTCTCTAGTAAAAAAGGGCAACTAAATTTTACTTAAAATTTCTAGATCTTGGGGCAGCTAGATGGCGCAGTGGATAGAGGACCAGCTCTGAAGTCAGGAGGATCTTAGTTCAAATCTGGCCTCAGACACTTAACACTTCCTGTGTTACCCTGGGCAAGTTACTTGATTCCAATTGCCTCAGCAAAAAACAAAAACAAACAAATAAACAAACAAAAAATCCAGATCTCAAAGACATAGCATCCTTAACCCCTGCAATGTGGAAGGAATAATTGTAGTTCAATTTGCAGAAGAGTTCTTCAAAGATGCATACAATTAGAAAACATTGCCTACTTTGTAGTATCAAGCATGAATGTTCTTATATACAATGTATGTAGAACTTGGAGTAGCTGACTAGAAAATTGTTGGAGTGTGTGTGTGTGTGTGTGTGTGTGTGTGTGTGTGTGTGTGTGATGTAGAGATAATACAGATAATCTAAAGATGCTTAGCATCCCACTAGTTGACCACCATGAGTAGAGAAGCTGACAAGGGCTTCATAATACTGAGAATTATTTCTGTTTTCTTTTTGTTTTAGGGGTTACTTAGAATTCATCACCAAGTCTAGCAATAATAGTTTATTGCCATGACCTTATTAGAAGTCTTCCCAGCAAGGTAGAACATGCAATGGCATACTTGTGGTCTACTAACACAATCTTCAAGTACTCACTAACACTTCCATACCTCTACGAGTCACCAAAGAGTGACTGTGTAGAATTCAGTTAATCTCAATTATATCAGGTTTGTTATCCTCTCATCTATGACTCTGTTCACTCAATGCATTGTCACTTATGGTTGGATTCTATCTCTGGATTCTTCCTTTTTCTCTTCCCTTTCCACATTGCTACACTGGAGAATCCTCCATCCTGAGACCCTTCCCACCTGATTTATGACCTCTCCCAGAACCATCATTTTAAGAAGGACACCATTCTCCTAAATTACAAGTTCCTTGAGTGTAGGAACTTTCTCTTTCCTTTTTGTTTATACCCAGCACTTAGCACAGTTCATGAAATATATAATAGACTGTTTTTGTTGTTGTTCAGTTGTTTCAGTGACCTCCAACTCTTCGTGACCTCATTTGGAGTTTTGTTAGCAAAGATACTGGAGTAGTTTGCTATTTCCTTCTCCAACCCATTTTATTTTATTTTTCATTTTATTAAAGCTTTTTATTTGCAAAACATATGTATGGGTAATTTTTCAACATTGACCCTTGCAAAGCTTTCTGTTACAAATTTTTCCCCCCTAATCCCCACCCCTCCCCTAGATGGCAGGAAGTCTACTACACGTTAATTATGTTAAAATACTTGACAAATTGAATATGTGTATACATATTTTTAGTTATCTTGCTGTGCAAGAAAAGTCGGACCTACAAGAAAAAAAATCTGAGAAGGGAAACACAATGCAAGCAAACATCAATAGAGAGCATGAAAATGCTATGTTGTGGTCCACACTCAGATCCCACATCCCTTTCTCTGGGTGTATATGGCCTTCTTCATCTCTGAACAATTGGAACTGGTTTGAAACATTTCATTGTTGAAGAGAGCCATGTCCATCAGAATAGATCATCATGTAGTCTTGTCTCCAACCCATTTTTAGAGAAGAGGCTAACAGTGTTAAGTGACTTGCCTAAGGTCACAGAGCTAGTAGAAATCTGAGGTCACATTCAAACTCAGGAAGACTCCTCTTCCTGATTCTAAACTCAGTGCTCTATTCACTCTCATTCTTTTCTTTTCCTGCTACATTGTCCCTCTTAAATCCTCTTTCTTCTTTCTGGGGAATAGCTTCCCCCATTCGAAAGAAAGCAAGATCCTTGATAGCAAGGCTATATTGCTTGTTTTTATTTGTATCCCTAATGATTAACATAGTACCTGGGACATGATATTTAATAAATGTTTTGTCTATTTCTCTCTTTCTAAGTGCTATATACTTATTCCAACCCATACTGTAATACCAATTTAGAAACTATACAAAGAGTTTCTATCTCAGAAAGCAGTTATCTCAGCACAGTATTTGTTTACTGATGTTGTAGTCAAAAGAACTCTGGAGTAGAAGTCAGAAGACCTGAGTTTTAGTATCAGACCTTCCGTTTAGTAACTGTGTAACTTTAGGCAAGTAGTCACTTAAAAACTTTGTGAACCTGATTTGTAAAATTGGAATCACAATCTTCGAGTTCCAAGGGGTTTCCGGGACATGATTGAACAAGGGCATTTGCTTGAAGTGTTCTGATAAATAAAAACTCCTCAAGAAGCCCATTCAACTCTAATTATAAGACAGATTTTTTTTCTTGCATAAAATTTAAATTTTTTTTCTTTGAAATGTCTATACTTTTATTTCTGCCTTCTGGGTAAAAGAACTTTTAAGTCTAATCCTTTTTGTTATGTTATACCCCTTATATTTGAAAATAGCTATTCAATCCATTCTTTTTTTGTTGTTATTCTCCAGGTTAAATATCCCAGCTCCTCCTACTTAATGTAGTCTACTTACTACCCCTTGAACATCTTCATTTGTGTGTATTCTATTCAGTATGAGAGAGAGAGACAGACAGAGACAGAGACAGAGTCACAGAGAGAGACAGAAGGGGGGGGGAAGAGAGAGACAGAGACAGACAGAGAGAGACAAGAGAAAGAGAGACAGA
>JAJPUD010001119.1:356484-367616 GCA_023553655.1 Myrmecobius fasciatus | reverse complement strand
GAGAGAGAGAGAGAGGAGAGAGAGAGAAAGGGAGACAGAGACAGAGAGAGAGAGAGTAAATTCCTTGAAGGTAAAGACTGTTTCATTTTTGCTCTTGAATCAATTTGGAACATAGTAGGCATTTAATAGATGCTTGTTGATTGATTGATGTGCTCCTTCCCATGAAACTTTAGTCTACTTCACAGTGTTATTCTGAGGATCTTATGGAATAATGAGAAAGTTCTTTGTAAACTAGATAGTGCCATTTAAGTTTAATGAATTGTTATTGCTACTGTTGGTGATATTGTTACCTGTATCTATCTGTTAAACAAACTCTTTACCTAGCATCTGTCTGTCCTATAAATGATTATTTTTTTTTAAGTACTTTCTTGACTGAATCCTAGACCCAGTGATATTTAACATTTCTTTTAAAAAAAATACACGCAATATACTTTTAAGTTTAATTTGCATTATTAGTATTTTCTCCATTCCTTTTAAAAATCTACACAATAATATGCCAAGCCAATTTCCAGGGCTGAAACTGAAAATTTAACAATCAGTTCTTTCAAAATCCTGAAAGTTGTCTCTAGCATACCCTTGAATGTATTCTTCTGTTCTTTATTTCTGACTGCTGGTCTCCCCACTCATCAAAACTCAGAAGTGTATGTGCCCTTTGTACTTACACAGCACATCTTTCATTTTACAAATGAAGAAACTGAGGTCCAGAGAATTATAATGACTTGTTTAAAGTAACTTTAAAAATTAACTTAGTAGTGAGACTACAACCTCCATCTTTTTACCTCTAGTCCAGTGTCCTTTCCATTTCACCATGCTATTTGTCTATTATTCATACTTGCCCTCCTGGCTACTTATCCTGTTAGTCACTGACTTGAGTAGTTAAGGCCATCCTACTCCTGACTCTGCCTTGTGGTCACACCCATCTAATGCCCCATCTACACCTCCTCCTTCCCAACACTCCAAAACTGTCAATGGAGCAATGGAGGAGTACTTTAACTAAAATTATAATCATTTCAAATGTAAAAATTTCACTTGATTTTGTTAACAGACAAAAAAGTTATATATACAATATATCACAGGTCACTTTAAATGGCAGCATTTACCCATGCATATAGATTAGCTTTTGTAATTTCTTTTTCTGCTGTTTAATGCACTCTCATAGCAGAGTGGCAACATGGAGTTTGGGGAATGTACTTCCTCTTCAGTGAAGAAAGCCTAACGATGTACAGTGCTGTCCTTAGCTTGTTGCCATGCCCACAGATCTGGCACTGACCTGTAGGAAAACTTCAATGTATTTCTTGCAGTCTCTTGGCAAGGCAGTAGGCAGCGCCTCTGACTTTACCATTCTTTGAGGCAGTAGCGCCTCCCAGTGGTTTCTGTCATAGCGATTTTTAAAAAAAAATTATGAGAAAATTCTAGGAAAAATCTTGAACCCTTTTCTTCCTAAAGCCTGACGGTTTTTCACAGGCATATGGTAGCGGACGCAGTTCCAGAATCGGGAATTTGGAGGTACTGATTTTGAACTTCTCCAAGTGATAGTGGGCAGTACAGTAAGGGCTTGCTTCACTCGGTGAGGTAAAGAATCTGTCTCTTTGAAGGGAGAGAATTTAATTAAAATGAGTTTCAGTGTTTGGTCTTGCAAGGCGAGATTGACTGCGGCTTGCAGTTCAAAAACAACGGGGCTGCTCACATATCTGGGGCTCAGGACACAAATGACTCTCCGACTTTGCTTGATGATTTTCACAATATCTTCTGTGTAAGCTGGAGGAAAAGAAACAAGGAAAAGAAGCAAGCATCAGGGATCTTGATGTCCTCCATGAAATCTAGAGGGTACTAATAGCACACATAGTCAGGTAAAAAAGGAAATTCTACCTATCCCACTTACCTCCTCCTGGGATCACATCCCTTTCAAACAAACACAAGGTGTATCCATATTTTTTTTCCAAAACTTTAGGGAGTAAATCCAATGCAAAGCTCCCCTCATTCAGAAATGAAGGGTCCAGGCTATCAAAGGAATCTTGTCTAGCATAAGACACAAAGGCATCAAATTCTTTTCTATCTGATGGGGAAAAAAGGATGGGGAGAGGAATTAATACATTTTCTATTTTATTACCCTGTACAATTGACTTGTTTCAGTTGCGTCTAATTTTTTGTGATTCTATTTGTAATTGTGGTACCATTTTCTTGATAAAGATACTAAAGTGTGCTTTTCCCCCCTCCATTTTACAGAAGATGAAACTGAGGCAAACTGGGTTAAGTGACCCTAGGGTCACACAGTACATGTCTAAGATAAGATTTGAACTCACAAAAATGAATTTTCCTGACTCCAGATTCATCACTCTATTCAGTAGGCCATCTAGCTGTCCATCAAATAAAATAGATACATTCAAATGTTTACATAGGTTACATGAAAAAATGTACATTTATATACTGTTTTCATACATCAAATAGACTAATATATATGAAATACTTTGCAAATCTTCAAATACCATATCAGTCATCAATTCATTATAAACACATTTATTATTTATTACTAATTGATGGTGCAGCTAGGTGACAGTAAATGAAGAAAAAAGGATTTGGGCTGAGTCCTAAAAGAAACCAAGAGATGGAGATGAGGAAAGAAAACATTCCAGGCATGGAAAATAGCCAATGAAAAGGTCCAGGGTTGAGAGAAGGAGGATTGTATTCAAGGAATAGTAAGGAAGACCAGTTGCTGGATCCAAGAATAGAAAGAGGGCAGTAAAGTATAAGAAAACTAGAAATGCATTAAAAAACCCTGGTGGGTAATGGCTTTAAATGACAAAAGATTTTATATTTGATCCTGAAAATAATAAGGATTCACTGAAATTCATTGAGTAGGGGGAAAGGCATGGTCAAAAATTCATAGTGTTAATGGAGAAAAGACTGAATGCAGGGAAAAAGCTAGAAAACCATTGCAATAGTCCAGAAATGAAGTGAAGATTTTAACCAGGGTTGTGTCAGAGGAGAGAAGGAGACATTTTATAGATAGAAATGACAGAACTTAGCAACAAATTTAATATATGGAGTAAATGCAAAATAAGGAAAAGAGGACAACATTGAAGTCAACAGCCTGGGTTATTAGGAGGTTGGTTGTGCCCTTAAGAATAAAGGGAAAATTGGGAAATGGGGAGATTTTGAAGAGAAATATTAAAGTTCTGTCTTGGACTAGTTGAATTGAGATGTTTATAGACATCTTATCTGAAATGTCTAATAGGTAAGTTAGAGTTGAAACTGGAGGTCAGGTGATGATTACAGCTGGATAAATAGATTTTAGAATCTGTACAAAAGTAATTGAATACAGGAAAGCTAACAAATTTACCAAGCATGATATGTAGAGAAAAGGGAAAGGGGCAATAGTAGACCTTTGGGATCACAAGGTTAATGGATATAGTCTGGAAGAAAATCCAACAAAGGAGGGTGGAGAAGATTCATCAGATAGATAGAAATAGGACCAGGAAAGAACAGTGTCACAAAACTCTAGAGAAGAGAGAAGAGAGATTACTTCCTTTTAAAATCACTGGGTCCATCTACATTTTATTACTTCACTTAGCATACTTCTTGATTTCTATTCAT
The DNA here is from genome assembly GCA_023553655.1 of Myrmecobius fasciatus. Lineage (NCBI taxonomy): Eukaryota > Metazoa > Chordata > Mammalia > Dasyuromorphia > Myrmecobiidae > Myrmecobius > Myrmecobius fasciatus. Next base: position 364,022 of record JAJPUD010001119.1, on the reverse strand, counting down.
ATTATTATAGCTCAACAAGTATTCTATAGTAATAACCTCAAAACAATGGAATTCTACTGTCACCAGTTTTAGTTAACCCAATTTGAAAGCAGTTTAAAAGTCTGGCACTGAAGTCTCATTTTCATGCTTTATTAAAGAGTGGAGTGAGTTTGTCTTCTTTCAAAAACAGAGTGAACCTTTGTCAAGTCCTTCCAAGCTAAAAAGCCCCAAGCATAAATAAACCTGAACCTTAGGTGCCTAGTGAAACTGATTAGATTAGTGAGCCAGCTTAATGAGGATAAAACTAGCTTAAGTTCAGAGATTCATTACCAGAAGGTTGACCATGGAGTGATAGATTTTCTAACCACAGCAAATCATGGAGACTTATTTAGAAATGGTATATTCTTTCATCTTGAAAAGTTGTGAGTTCTCTCTCTTTAAATTCTTCAAGAAAAGCCTGGACAGCCAGTTATTAGGTATGTTGTAGTAGGGATTCCTTTTATGGGTTGGTACCACATAGCCTCAGAGATTCCTTCTGATTCTTAAATTATGTGATTCTGTGTCTCAATAAATGCCCACAACATTGAAATATCAGGTCTTCTGAACTACCAAAGTAATTTAAAAGTGAGCTAAAACTTCATTGAAAAAATTGAGGTAATTTGACAAGTTACTTCCTCCTTAGTTCTCCATCTTAAAAACCCTTAATGTTATCCCTTTATTTTCTCATTTTTATTTTAGTCTCTGAAGGAGAGGTCTTTCTCCTTGCTAAAGTTTGTCCTTCAACTGGATCTTTTGATCTCATCCCCTCTTGTCTCTTCTTTTAGCTTTCTCTTCCTATCATCATCTAGCTTTTTCAATTTCAAACTTTTTCCCACGGTTCCTTTCCTACTATCTACAATACTATTTCCCATCCTTAAAAACCTGTAGTTGACTTAGCCATTCCTTCAAAGCTAGCATTTTCTACATCTACTCCTTTTCATAGTCAAGCTTCTAGGAAAAATCATTTACCCCAAATCATCTATAGCAAGTCCACTTCTCTCAGTTCCCTCTCACCCCCCCTTCTAACTTCCAATCTAAGCTCATCACTTGACTGAAATTGCTTTATCCTGGACCATTAGAACATCTTTTAATTGGTCTGCCTTTCTCCAAATTTTCTCAACTCCAATTCATCTTCAATTGCTTCCAAAATAATTTTTCTAACAGAGAAGTCTGGACATGTCATTTGACAGCCAAAGCTCTTCACAACCCAACATCTTTGTACCTTTTCAATTTTCTTAAACATTACTCCTTTTCTCACACTTCATAATCCACCAATATTGGCCTCCTTATTTTTCAAACATAATGTTCCCATCTCTCCAATTTAGCCCTGTATGGAATACTCTTCTTCACTTCAGCCTCAGACCAAGTGGGACCTTCTGCCAGATGCTTTCCCTAGTACCTTCTGCTAATTCCTTCTTCTTTATGATTACTTTGTATATACTTTAGTTTTTTTTATTCAATTTTATTTTATTTTATTTTGCCCTGAAGAGATCTGTCATTTGGTTTTTAATCACCCTTCCCTCATTTTACAGATAAAAAAAAAGTAAGGAGTAGTGAGCTAAATAATTGCTTTAATTTTAAACCACTACCAGCGTCTTACAATGAAAAAAAAAAAGCCATTTGAATGCTTTGGAATTGGTTAACTTAACTTTGCAAAATGAAAAACAGTTTTTTGTGCTATTGGTGGAGTTGTGGACTGATCCAACCATTCTGGAAAGCAATTTAGAACTCTGACCAAAGGGCTTTACAAGGGCTATAAAAATTCCCTTTGATTCAACAATACCATGAAAAGGACCTCCATGCACAAAAATATTTATAGTTACTCTTTTTGTAGTGGAAAAGAATTGGAAATTGGGGGGATGCCCATCAATTGAGGAATGACTGAACAAGTTGTGGCATATGAATGTAATGTGATACTATTGTGCTATAAAAAATAATGAGCAGGTGAATTTCAGGAAAACCTGCAAAGACTTACATGAACTAATTTTGAGTGAAGTGAGCAGAACCAGAACATTGTACTTCAGTAACTAACATTGTACAATGATCAGCTATGAATAATTCAGCTCTTCTTAGCAATACAATTATTCTAGATAATTCCAAAAGTGAGTCTTGATAGAAAATATTATCTGCATCCAGAGAAAGAATCATGGAATTTGAATGCAGATCAGAGCATAGTAGTTTAACTTTTGTTTGGTTTTCTTCTTTCTTATGGTTTTTCTCTTTTGTTCTGATTCTTCTTTCAAAACATGACTAATATGGAAATAGGTTTAATATGATTATGCATGTATTATCTGTAATAGATTGCTTGCTGTTTAGGGAAGGGGGTGGAGGGAGGGGAGAAAAGTTTGTAACTCAAAGTCTTATAAAAATGATTATATAACTGAGGCAATAAATATTTTCAAAAAGAAAAAAAATTGTACTATAGTTCTCTTTAGTATATAGTATGTACCTGTTAAATTGAGAGAACATTTTAAAACCAATTACTAAAATTGCATAATTCAAGTGTGATGAGGTCAAATTTGTTTTGGTCCAACTAGAAATAAAATTGAGGCAGCTAGATGATGTAGTGAACAGAACAGTTGGCCGGGAATCAGGAATATCTGAGTTAAAAACCAGCCTCAGATACTTGCTAGCTGTGTAATCTTAGAGAGGTCATTTAACCCTGTTTGCTTCACTTTCCTTATCTGTAATATAAGCTCCCTGTAAGTAGGCCTTTCAAACTCTAAATGTTTCAAAATAGAACTCATTATTCAGCTCCACCTCTACCCCCAATGCCTCCTTTTTTCTAGATATCCCTCTTACTATCTAGGGCACTAACATCCTTCCATTCACCTGAACTTCTAACTACAGTGTTCTCTTTGACTCCTCTCATATCAACATATCAGTTGCCAGATCCCATAATTTCTTTCTCTACAATATATCTCACAAACTTTCCTTTCTCTTCACTCATACAAGTAGCAGCCTAGTTCATGATTTTATGACCTTTCATTTGGACTAACACAATAAAGCTCTCCTTATTTCAAATTTTTCCCTACTCTGTACCATCAACTCAGCTACCAAATTGACTTCCTCAAATGTAGGTAGGTGCACATCACCACCCTGTTTAAAAAACTCTAATGATGGGGCAGCTAGATAGCACAGTGAATAGAGTGCTGGCCCTGAAGTCATGAGGACCTGAGTTCAAAAATGGCCTCAGCCACTTAATACTTCTTAGCTGTATGACTCTGGACAAGTTACTTAATTCCAATTGCTTCAGCAAAACAAACAAAAAACCTCTAATGGTTCTCTTTTACCATTAATATTAAATATGAAGTCCTTTGTCATGGAGCTCTTTTTATCTTGGCCCCTTCCTTATTTTTTTGCTGCCCCTACTTCCTATCTTTTCAGTCTTTGAAAATAAGACTATTTCCTTTCACATACTCTACAGTCTAATAATACTGGCCTACCTCATACATAACATCACAATACTTTTCATAAGTACTTATTGTTCAGCTATTCAGTCAGGTCTGACTCTTTGTAAGCCCATTGCCAGAAACACCTCAGCTCAGATTTGAGATAGAGCCATGTAAAAATTTCCCAGGCGAAAAGAGATCATGAGGGGAAATCCCTCAACACAGCTGTTGATGGGGTTTTCTTGACAAAGAAATTGGAGGGCTTTGCCATTTCCTATGCAGGAAGGAGTTAAGTGACTTGCCTAGGGTCACACAGCTAGTAAGTGTCTGAGGTTGTATTTGAACTTGAAGTCAATCTTTCTGATTCCTGGTCCAATGCTCTATCCACTTCACCATCTAGCTGCCCCTTCATAAATATGAAAACTACCCTGGCTTAATGGTATAATTAGGGAACATTATTGAAGTAAGATAAAAGAAAGCAATAACTATATTAAGAACCTACTGTATGCCCCGTACCATGCCTGTTATATTCCAGTACCTAGAATAGAGATGATAGCTGCACATAGCACATAGAGATGACAACTGTTTTATGTCAGAATAAAACTACTATATACATGCCAGAACGAGACATTCTTGGTAGAATTCTTGATATATGTGTGTGTGTGTGTGTGTGTGTGTGTGTGTGTGTAATACAAAGGTCAATTTCCTTTCAAAAAAACACAAATCTTACTAAATCAATTAATGTAGTGACTGGAAATATTTTAAAAATATTCATTTTTTTATTGTGAGTTGCAAGTTCTCTTCCTCCTTCCACCTGTTCCCCTACCCATTAAGAAGGCAAGCATTATACATGTGAAGTCATGTAAAACACTTTTATATTAGCAATATTGCAAATTAAAAAGTAAGAAAAATAAAGAAAATGAAAAAATATATACTTTAATCTGAACTCAGAGTTCATCAGTTCTAAAAAATATTTTCAAACATCCACTCACTATTGATTATAAATTTTTCAAAAATAACTATTCTGGTTCCTTAAGAGAAAATCCTAAGGTTGCAGAACTTACCTCCTAGAGTTTCATCCTTGGCCTTGTAAGTTCGGTACAGAAGGACTATTTCAACCCAGTAACGATAGATGAATACACTTGCCATGAAGATTATCACTAGTGTTATAGTGGTGCCAAATAGTATGTATATGAAAAACACTGGGAAGAAAAAAAAATCACAATTATTATTCTCCATTAATATTCTTATAGCAACAGGTCTAGAATAAAGCTTCCTAAACTGTGGGAATGTGAGGGTTATGAAAAATTTGGCAACAATAATAGGTTTCTAAGTGCAACAAAAAAGTAATTTAAAATCAAACTCGTAATGAGGTATTTTGGGCAGCACTTGTATTTCATCACGTGGCCTCACTGCAGTTTTGGTTCAGAACACAAAACATGTGCACTTTGTACTGAGCATGCACAAGCACTGCCAGAAACATCTCAGCTCAGATTTAAGGTAGGATCATGTAAAAATTTTCCAGGCAAAAAGGGGTGATGGGTACAAAAAGCTTAAGAAGCCCTAGTCTAGAGAAAAGACCACATATATATTAGAATGGATTATAAAGGAACCCATATTACTAAACATTCCTTTTAGTTTACTATCATTTTCAAAAAAACTCTTTCATTGGCAGCATTCACCATAGTTATATGCTAACTCTTGGGAGAAAATTAGATGAAAGGCGGTGTGAAACGTACAGCAAGTTCTGGATTTGGTTTCAGATCTCAGTTTGCCATTTAATAGCTATGTGATCTAAGTTATTTAGTCTCTGGGCTTGTTTACTCATCTTAAAAGCTAGGCAATTGGGACTAGATTTCTCCCAAATCCCTTCCAGTTCTAAAATAATATACTTATCATGCTTGGAATGAATGAGGAAGCCCAGGAACCCTGAGGACATTTATTCCTAGGAATTTGCCATAAAGTAGTAGATTGAAAGTTCTCACTTGTTCAAAAAAAAGTCTAGATTGTTACAAGAGTCCTGCTGGAAGTTAGCAGATAAAGCACTGGGCCTGAAGACAGAAAGACCTAAGTTCAAATCCCAGCTTCAGACATTTCCTAGTTGTGTGATACCAGGCAAAATACTTAGCCTCTCTCTGCTTCAGTTTTCTCAAATGTAAAATGGGGATAATAATAGCACCTATCTCCCAGGGTTGTTATGAAGATCAAATGAGGTAATATTTATGAAACACTTTGTATGGTTCCTGGTATATAGCAGATGCTTAATAAATGCTTAATTCTACTTTTCTCCCTTTCTTCCAAATGAATATGAATAATAAGATTAGTCCCCAATTAATTAGAAGTAAAGCTGAACACAAAAGTGGATTTCTCCTTAACAAAGTTTATCTCATGCCCACTTCCCTGTAGAAATGGACAGATCAAATCTCTAACATGCTTTGGGGTTTACCTCCTTTTTTCTGTTTCAGCTTGATGGTTCGTGTACTATTTCCCACAGAATTCTGTGCAAAACATATAAAATTCCTTAGTAGATCCTTTTTAGTTACTTCCTTCAAGTAGGCAATGTAATGTATAGTTTCCCACTCCACTTGTTTTTTGATACTAGGAAAAAAAAAACAAAAACACTCTTGTCATGTCCCCAGGTCATCGCCTATGCAAAGAATATATGTTGGCACTTGTGAGCACTCTGACAGCTCAGTTATTACTTGATATTTATATATAGTCATAAGAATGAGAAATTTATCTTTAAAGTGTCAAAAACTGGAAAGAAAGTGTGAAATTTGACACTAGAGAGTATAGGAATAAATGGGCTTTTCCTTAAAATGATTAGTAGCATCTACTTAAAACCATCAGCAAGCATCATATGTAATGGAGACAAACTAGAACCATTCCCAATAAGATCAGGAGTGAAACAAGGCTGCCTACTGTCACCATTACTATTTAATATTGTATTAGAAATGTTAGCTTTGGCAATAAGAAAAGAAAAAGAGATAAAAGGAATCAGAGTAGGTAATGAAGAAACCAAATTATCACTCTTTGCAGATGACATGATGGTATACTTAGAGAACCCTAGAGATTCAACTAAAAAACTACTAGAAACAATTCACAACTTTGGCAAAGTTGCAGAAAATAAATCCACATAAATCATCAGCATTTTTATATATTACCAACAAAGTTCAGCAGCAAGAGATGCAAAAAGAAATTCCATTCAAAATAACAGATAATAGTATAAAATATTTGGGAATCAATCTGCCAAGGAAAAGTCAGAAACTATATGAACTAAACTACAAAACACTTGCCACACAAATAAAATCAGACCTAGTCAATTGGAAAAACATTAAGTGTTCATGGGTAGGCCGAGTGAATATAATAAAAATGACAATACTACCCAAACTAATCTACTTATTTAGTGCCATACGAATCATACTCCCAAGAAATTATTTTACAGATCTAGAAAAAATAACAACAAAATTCATCTGGAAGAAAAAAAGGTCAAGAATTCCAAGGGAATTAATGAAAAAAAAAGTAAATGAAGGAGGCCTAGCTGTATCAGATCTAAAACTGTATTATAAAGCAGCAGTCATCAAAACCATTTGGTACTGGCTGAGAAATAGAGCAGTCGATCAGTGGCACAGCATAAGATATCAGGACAATCTAGGGAATGACTTTAGCAATTTAGTGTTTGATAAACCCAAAGACCCCAGCTTTTGGGATAAGTACTAACAATTTGGCAAAAACTGCTGGGAAAATTAGAAACTAGTTGTGGAAGAAATTAGGGCTTGACCCACACCTAACACCACATACCAATATAAGATCTAAATGGGTTCATGATCTAGATATAAAGAGTGATATTGTAAGCAAATTAGAGGAACATAGGATAGTTTACCTCTCAGACCTGTGAAGATGGAATAAATTTATGTCCAAAGAAGATTTGGAACTCTTAATTGAACACCAGATAGATAATTTTGATTTTATTAAGTTAAAAAGTTTCTGTACAAACAAAACTAATGCAGACAAGATTAGGAGGGAAGCATCAAATTGGGAAATCATCTTTACATCTAAGCGTTCTGATAAAGGCTTCATCTCTAAAATATATAGAGAATTGTCTCATATTTATAAGAATTCAAGCCA
>JAJPUD010001119.1:323283-351484 GCA_023553655.1 Myrmecobius fasciatus | reverse complement strand
TGACTTGGAGCACCTTTTCATGTGACCGGAAATAGTTTCAATTTCTTTGTCTGAAAATTGTCTGTTCATATCATTTGACCATTTGTCAACTGGAGAATGGTCAAGCCACTCTTCAATAGATAAATGGTCAAGGGATATGAACAGACAATTTTAAGATGATGAAATTAAAACTATTTCTAGTCATATGAAAAGTTGCTCCAAATCACTATTGATCAGAGAAATGCACATTAAGACAACTCTGAGGTACCACTACACACCTGTCAGATTGGCTAAAATGACAGGAAAAGGTAATGATGAATGCTGGAGGGGATGTGGGAAAGCTGGGACACTAATACATTGTTAGTGGACCTGTGAACAGATCCAGCCATTCTGGAGAGCAATTTGGAACTATGCCCAAAAAGTTATCAAACTATGCATACCCTTTGACCCAGCAGTGTTTCTATTGGGCCTATATCCCAAAGAGATCTTAGAAGAGGGAAAGGGCCCCAAATGTGCAAGAATGTTTGTGGCAGCCCTTTTTGTAGTGGCTAGAAAGTGGAAACTGAGTGGATGCCCATCAATTGGAGAGTGGCTGAATAAATTATGGTATATGAATGTTATGGAATATTATTGCTCTGTAAGAAATGACCAGCAGGACGATTTCAGAGAGGCCTGGAGAGACTTGCATGAACTGATGCTGAGTGAAACGAGCAGAACCAAGAGATCAATACACACAGCAACAACAATATTACATGATGATCAATTCTGATGGACATGGCTCACTGCAACAATGAAATGTCTCAAACCAGTTCCAATTGTTCAGTGAAGAAAGCCATATACACCCAGAGAAAGGGATATGAAAATTGGATCAGAACATAACATTTTCATGATCTCTATCACTATTTGCTGCATTGGGTTTCCTTTCTCAGATATTTTTTGTTCACCTAGATACGATTGTTCTTGCACAGTAAGATAAGTGTGGAAATATGTATACATCTATTTGACTTGTCAAGTATTTTAATATAATTAACATGTAGTGGACTTCCTGCCATCTAGGGGAGGGGAGGGAACTGGGGAGAAAATTTGTAACAGAAAGCTTTGTAAGAATCAATGTTGAGGAACTACTCATAATATGTTATGCAAATAAAAAGCTTTAATTAAAAAAGTGTTAAATTTGGAGTCAAAGGCTTAGCTTTGAATTCTTAGCTTTGCTACATACTACCTATGTGACCTTGTAAGTCATTCTCTTAGAGACAGAAGTCTTTGGGGCACAGTTTCATATCTGCAAAATGAGAGTATTGGCCTACATAATTTGTAAATTCTCTTTTCCCTCTAGACCCTTTAATTCAGTGGTTTTATGGTTCAATCTGGATGTATTTTAATAGGAATAAGAAGTCAAAATTAGATTATTATGCTAACTTCTCCTGTTCTGAAGTCTGATTGTGACGATATAGAATAAAAATCAGAGTAGTGAGTACCTTTACCAAATATCTTCCTTGTCAGTCAATCAAAAAACATTTAATGGGTGCCTACCATGTATCAGGACAGGGTTACTGGAGCTATGGAATTAAGGGCATTGACAAGCTGAAAAAAGCAAGGTGTTTGATAGGTAGTTAAATAGGAGTAAAGCCATGGTAGTTTCTTGTTGGTGACAAGGTAAAACCATGGACAGGATAATCAAAACAGAGAAGGGAACACTGATTGTCCTTCCCACTGAATCTGAAGTTTTGAAGCTCTATATAGGAATTGGGAAGGAAGCTTAGCCTAATGAAACTATCCATTCCTCAGAAAACCTTTTTCCTTAGAATAGTGACTCAAGGCCTGATGTAACTCATCACCAGAAAGAGAGTTATCTGGAAGGACACAAGATCCTTCAATCTGTATTATTGCTTGTTCTGAGTTATAGAATAATGGAATCATGCTCTGGAAGTGGCAGTAGCCCTGAGGAAAGCCAAACTTCAACCATCTAGTTAAAAAATATTACAGGACTGGGAGTTAGGAATCCTAGGTTTGAATGCCTTCTCTAGTACTATATCACAGTTTCTTTTTCCACCTCTACACTAAGACATTTGGAACATTCTGTGTAGTGTGTGTGTGTGTGTGTGTGTGTGTGTGTGTGTGTGTGTGTGAATGAGCAGGGTATATAGAGAAAGTATTATATACTAGAGAAAGTTTGTGGGTATGGATGAATATATAATAAAGAGATGTGTGTGTAGGAGCTGATCCATGATCCTACTTTTTATGATAACACTTTATGTGACCTTGGACAAGTCCCTCAATCTTTCTCTATCTCATTTATAAAAGAAAGATGTGGATTAGATGGCTTCCAAGTTTCTTCCACTTCTAGTGCTATGATCCTATGACCCCATTTCACTGATGAAGCATCTCTTCCACTGATGTAAATTGGTACTTGTTCTGCAATTTATAATCTCAGAAAGTTGTCTGAGAACTAAATGACTTACTCAGGGTTACATAGTATGTGTCAGAGGTAAGACCTGAATCTGGTCTTCTCTCTTTCTAATCATCCATTTGTCTCCTTTTTCTCTCTCTGTAAATGTATGTATACAAGTCATATGTATGCAAATAAGTGTGTGTGTGTATGTGTGTACACACCCAGCTTTTCAAAATCTTGTTAAATCTACTAAGACTTAAATCTGCACTAAGACTTTTCAGACACCTTGTATAATTTATAGAATCAGAAATCTAAAGCTAAGAAGGATTTTAGGAGTCAACTGGTCCATTTGTTTCATTTTACAGATGATGAAATTGATATGTAATTAGACAAAGCATTTAACAAAGTTGGAATTTAATTTCACTGGATTTTCATTTTACCTTTTATGTTCTTGTTTTAATTCTTCCTTGTTAAGCTCAGCATCTTCCACATACCATTTTATCACAGGATTGAAATTTCTTTCAAAGCCAAAACGTGCTTTGCATTCAAGAGTCAATGGTTTTCCTGAATATCAGTGAGAGAAAAGGGAATAAGAAGGAAGAATATAATCATTATACAGATGAAGAGACTGAGATTGTATGTAGTACAAAAGACAAGGGAATTGTTCTCAAAGATGAACACTGCCATAGAGAGATGATAGTTCTGGCAGAACAAAGGAAATAAGGAACAGAACAGATATGTGACTTCCCTTATCCCTAGGTCAATGGCCCAAGGAGAAAAAGTCCAACTTACCAAGCTCCACTTCCAATGTAAACATATCATGTGTTGGATCCAAAATGATTGGCATGGATGAAGTATTTTTCACTGAAAGAGAAAACAAAGGTTTACTCTTTGCACTAGGAAAACTGACAGATTTGTTTATTTTAGAATGAGGTCTTGATTTGGAGATAAGTATTTCAAATTTTCATCCTCCCTCATCAATTCCCAGTACCATGATACTAGAATAATAAGTTTTTTGTTGTGTAGTGTTATGTTGAGTTATGTTGTATGTGGGGAGTCGTGGTTGGGGTTTTTATTGTAAAGCCAGCTAAATGAATGTATATTCCCCAATGACTCAGTAAGGGAATACTACAAAATAATGCTTTCTTCATGACTTAGAGATGGCTTATGAAACAACAGTTGAAATTTTGAAGTTGTGATGCCTTCCCAAAAGAGCAACACACACAGGGTTTCAAAAATATTTTTCCATTGAAAGTTAAGACAGCACCAAGGCTTTTGTGACAGCTTTATATGTATACCTATCCATAAATATATTTTTCTTCTCCCATCTTGATGTTATAAATCTTTTATTTTTCTCAATGAATTATCATTTTATTTACCACTGAGAAGTGCCCCTTTAGTAGGTTTATTGGAATAGCATTAAAATTGTGAACTTACTTTAGAGGTAGTCTCATTAATATAATTTTGACAAGACCCATTCCTTGGCAATGAATATTCTTCCAGGTATTCAGTTTGTTCTTTATATCTTTTAAGAAGCATTTTATGATTAAATTTATACAAATTTTGAATGATTCCCAAAATATGTGGATTTTGTACAGTTAAAAAATACATAGATATTATCTCCCATTTACTCATTCTATGTATGTATGTATATAGTTGTATGTACATAGTTATTGCTATAATGTCTCCCCCATTAGATAAAATGTGAATTCTTTGGGGGCAGGGACTTTTTTTTTTTAAATATCCTCAGCACTTAACACGATTCCTGACATGTAGTAAGCACTTGATAAGTGCTTGTTGTCTATGATAACATATGTAATGGCAACTTCAGAAAACCTTATCTAGAAATTAGGTATAAGGCACCAATGTAAATCAGAACTTTTGCTTCTAGTGCATTCATTGCAAACCCTACCCAGGGAAGACATTTAGATATGAGGAAAGACAGAAACCATAGAATACCACAATGCTCCCTTCCTCCATCTTCCTCTCTTCTTCCTGCCAAGGAATCAAACCATTTGATTATCTTGTTGTTGTTCTTGTTCATTCATTTGGGTTAGACTTTTCATAATCCTGTGGTCCCTATTGTTCATGCAATTTTCTTGGCAAAAATAGGGGTTTGTCATTTCCTTCTCCAGTGGCTTAAGGAAAACAGAGGTTGTGATTTGCCAAGGTCATGCAGATAATAAGTATGTGAGACCAGATTTGAATTCAGATCTTTCTGACTCTAGGCCCAGAGTTCTATCGCTAAACTATATAGCTGCCTCCTTTTTTTTTTTTTTTTTTTTTTTTTCTTTTATAGGTAACTGCTAGGGTCAATTTTTGTTGTTGTTGTGTTCCATATAAGACATTCAAAAAGACTTTTACTATTTGGGGAAGGAGAGATGTTATAATGGCAACTATTATAGTTAGATAGTGAGGTGGCACAGAAGATAGAATACTGAACTTGGACTCAGGAAGATCTGAGTTAAAATCTAACCACAGAAATTTATTAACTGTGTGTTCCTGGTAAGTCATTTATCTCAATCTTCTCATCTGTAAAATCAGGATAATAATAGCATCTACCTCCCAGGGTTGTTATGAGGATAAAGAGAGACTATATTTATAAAGTTCTTTGTAGGCCTTAAAACAATTTATAAGTGCTAGGTAATATTATTATTACTCTAGAAAACAGATAATTTGAGAAAGACCTCTGAAGGTGACTGGGAAAGTGTTTTATTTTACTGATATAATCTTTACAGTTAAAATGGTTTGAAAGCTTTAATAGTTCAAACTGCACTGAAACTTTTGGGACACTGATTATGAAAAAGGTTTTAGATTGAATTGGAATCTTGCCAGAGCAATGATTTATATTGTTTCCCCTTGAATTAATCTTTCCTTAATGTGACTAAGACATATTTTATTACTGGAAAAAAGTGTTGTAAGTTTTGCCATTAAGATGTACATAGTGTGATTTGGAAAGTTTTTTTCTGTAAGAATGCAAAAAATGTGTATGTACTTTAGAAAAAAATTTAATAATATTTTGAAAATATTTTGACAATAATTTTTAAATTGGATGTTGTATAGCCTTAGTTAAATTAATTTGAAAATGTTAATATTTGAAATATTTGTTAATATTTGAAAATGAAATTTTTACATCAAAAATAGGAGAATTTTAAACTTTGATATTGCAAAATGAAAACAAAACAAAGCATTTAAATTGAGAATGAAAATACAATAGGGTAAAATATTATTCATCTTCAAAAGATAATAGTGTTCAGCCCTGGGAATTAAGTCTCTTCAAATAATACCTAAGCCAACTCTTTTTAAGGCCCTTTCTCTTGATTATTCAAATTGTATTAATACTGACTGTCTGTGGGAAAATTTTCAAAATGATTTCTTGTTGGAGTTGGGGAGAGAAAACTATCAGCTTTTTAAATTAAATGGAAATAATAAATGCCCTGATGTTTAAAAGAAAGTTTTTTTTTTTTTTTGCTTTTTGCTGAGGCAAATGGGGTTAAGTGACTTGCCCAGGGTCACACAGCTAGGGACTGTTAAGTGTCTGAGACCAGATTTGAACCCAGGTCCTCCTGACTTCAGGGCTGGTGCTCTATCCACTGCACCACCTAGCTGCTCTAAAAGAAAGTTTTAATCATAAAAAACATGAATGTTAGAAAATTGCTCTTTGATTTTTAATATCTCAAGTGAATTTTAAAACTACATGGGTTTATAAGTTTATGTGGGGGAAATCCTTCTCTAGAGAGAAATTAAATAAAGCTTTTTTATTGATTTGTTCTTTAAAATATAAACAGAGAGGTTTTTTTTTTAATTACAAGGGCTTTCATATAATTATTACTTATAAATGATATTATGGTAGCTTCCCAGTATGAAATCCTTGATCTTGTGTGAATCAAAGACCAAACTGATCCTTTTTGAGTTGGAAAGAATCCACTTTAGTCAGTGAGCATACACAACAAATAAAAATATCTTAGAAGAAAAAAAATGTATTATATGTGGACAAACATTAAGGCCAAATAGCTTAATTTAATGTGTCAGAATCTCAGTTTTACATTTTTAGGAATTTCACTGAACTACATATACTTACCAATGGTTTTCACTTCAACAACTGCTCTGATTATCCACCAAGTTGAGTTAACAAACTGGTTATAATCACATACATACACACCATAATCTTGATAGTAAATTTCTGTAAAGTCTATGTAAGTTTTTCTCCAATGAGGATATAGTTTTCCATTCTAATTCAAGAGAAAACAAAAATCAAATAATCAGATTTTTACATAACATTCATAGTGGTGGTCCCATTCCCTGTGACCTTAATAGTTTGGTCAGTACAGAAATATAAGAAGTCCTATATTTGCAATTATATTCCAGGCATGGTGCTAAGTACTAGAAATCCAAAAAGAGGCAAAAAAGTCTCTGTCCTCAAGGAGCTAAGGTGAGACAATATTTAAACAAATATATGCAAAGAAAGCTATAGAGAATAAATAGGTAATATAATAGAAGACTTTAGAATTAAGAGATGTTGTAGAAGGCAAGGGGATGGATTGAGATAGGAACCTAACTGAACATTATTGCAATCATAAGGGCATGAAGTGATAGAAGACCTACACCATAAGTGGTAGCAATGTCAAAGGAGAAGAAGGGACATATTCAAGAGATACTGCAAAGTTGAAACTGACAAGTCTTGGCAACAGATTGATATCACAGGTGAGAGATAATAAGGAATTCTGGATGGCTTCTAAATTGCAAGCCTGAGGGAGTGGGAGTATTGTGTTGCTCTCTACAATAATAAAAAGGGTTAGAAAGATAGGAGAAAGAGAAAAAGAGAGAGAGGGGAGGGAAAAAGGAGAGGGGGGAGGGGTCCATATAAAGATACATATAGATTGGAAAGATAATGAATTTCATTTGGAGCATATTGATGTTAAATGTTTACTGGACATCCAATTCAAGATGACTGAAGGGCAGTTGAAAATGAGAATTTGGAGAAAGTTTGGAGCAGGAAAGATATATTTGAGAATCAATAGCATAGAGATAATAATTATACCTGTGGGAGCTGAGATCACCAAGTAAAGTAGTACAGACGTAGAAGAGAAAAGAGTTTAGGACAGAACACTAAGGGACATCAACAGTTAGAGGGCATGATTTGGAAGAAGATATAGCAAAGGAGACAGAGAGAGACTGGTGTGATCTACTTCTCACCCCTACCCCAACCTAGAGAACAGAGAAAGGAGGAGAAAGTAATCAGATGCAGACAGGTCAAGGGTAATAAGGCTGTTGGATTTGGCAACTAAGAGATCATTAGTAACTTTAGAGATTGGAGTTTCAGTGGAATGATAATGTTGGAAGCTGGATTTTAAGAGGTTAAATAAGAGTAGTAGGAGAGAAAGTGGAGACACTTATTATAGACAGGCTTTTCAGTGATTTTAGCTACAAAGAGTAGAGGAGAGGGCAATAGCAGAGATGGAAAGAGTACAGGGGTTTTTGTTTGCTTCTTTTTTATGAATGGGGGAAACAGTAGAAAATGAAGCAATAGAAAGAAAAATTTGAAAATAAGTAAAAGAATGGGCATGACAGAAGAACAATATGTTGACGGAAACAATAGAAAATGTGGGTGTTTTAACAACTAAAGGCTTTAAATTCAGTAAAGAGTAAGGACAATTCATCATGTGAGATAGGGTAGAAGGAGGACATAGTGGAAGAAGATATCTTCTATGTGCTAGGAAGTATGCTAGAATACAAATATGAAAAATATACACCCTTGCCTCAAAGAGCTTATAATCTAACAATAAAAGACAACACTCAAAAAAGAAAACTGAAAAGTAGGTGAAGTCAAAGAAATCCAAAATGATTAAGTTGTTGTAAAACCTTAGGAAACAATGTTTCTAAGGGAAAATTTGCTTAGGATTCCATTTGAAGCTAAGAATTTATTTCTTCTCATCCTAATGAGTTTGTGAATTTTCTTTTCCTTTCATCTCCACTTACAAGGCAGAAGACTCTCTTAGGCACAGGTTACTAATGATGGCTTTTATATCCTGGGAAAGAGGATCTGCAATGTCAGGACTGTAATGGTTAAGGGACAATATGGTAAGCAGAGAAGAGAAGAGGTGTTTCCAGAGGCTAGGGGTGATAAGGAGCTAAGGGTATCATAGGATCAAGAGTATGCTGAACATTCCCCAATTGATAAATGGTCAAAGGATAAGAATAGGCAATTTTAAGATGAAAAAACAAAACAAAGCAAAGCAAAACAAAACAAAACAAAACAAAGCTATCTATAGGCATATGAAGAAGTACTCTAAACAACAATTGATTAGAGAAATGCAAATTAAAACCACGGCACAATTATAAGATCAGCTAATATTATAGAAAAGAAAAATGATGAATGTTGGAGAGTATGTGTGAAAATGAGGACACTAATGAATTCATTGCTGGTGGCGTTGTGAAGTGATCCAACTATTCTGGAAAACAATTTGGAACTATGCTCAAAGGATTATAAAATTGTTAATATTCTTTGATCCAGCAGGATCATTTCTTGGTCTATATCCCAAAGAGATAATAAAAAGGGAAAAGGACCCACATGTACAAAAATATTTACAGAAGTTCTTTTTGTAATGGCAAAGATTTGGAAATCAAGAGAATGCTTATCAATTGGGGAATGGCTAAACAAGTTGTAGTATATGAATGTTGTGGAATATTATTGTGCTATAAAAATAATGACCAGGCAGATTTCAGAAAAACCTGGAAAGGCTAACATGAACTGATATAAAGTGGAGTGGGAAACAGAGAAACAGAGATAAACAGGAGAACATTGCACACAGTAACAACATTGTGCGATGATCAAGTATGAATAATTTAGTTCTTCTCAGCAACACAATTCCAAAGGAGTCATGATGAAAAAATGCTATCAATATCCAGAGAAAGAATTGATTGATGCAGCTCAAAGCATGGTATTTTCACTTTCTTTCTTTTTTTTTTTCTTGTGGTTCTTTCTTTTGACATGTTTCTTCTTTCAAAACATGACTAATGTGGAAATGTTTTACATAATTGAATAAACATAACATATATCAAATTGCTTACTGTCTTAGAGAGGGGCTGGTGAGAGAGGAAGTAAGAAAATTTGGATCTCAAATTTAAAAATTTATGTTAATAATTGTCTTCATATATAATTGGAAAAAAATAAAATATTATTTTTTTAAAAAAAAGAGTGCTGGAGCCAACTTGAACTGTTAGAACTTATTGTTAAGTTTTATTGTTTTGTTCATTGTTTAGACTTAAGAAAATAATTGTAGAAAATGTTAATGATAAAGATTAAACGTAAAGGTGTGTCCTACATAATAGCATATACCTACATAGGTTCAGAATTGGAAGAAATCTTAAGAGATCATGTACTTTAATTCTACCATTCTTGAACATTCTTGAAAGGGAACTGATTTATATACAGTCAGACAGGTAATAAGCAGATGTAGGATTAGAACATAGGACCTCTGATATCTGTACTGTGTTGCTACTTCTAAAATGGATGGTACTAAAAGGTTTCAGTAACTTGTCATTGCTTAGCTGACAGGGATGCAGGGAAGAAAAGGGTTGGGGATGGAGAGGTAACTTCATGGGCAGGAACTCTTGGAATAAAAGTAATGAAAATGGTGATTTTAAAAAAAATAGAAAAACTATGGCAAAAATATGGCACTGATTATGAATCATTAATTTGTACTTAAATAAATCTCAAAATGAGTTTCACAATAGTATCTACTTAGCATGCTATAATTCTAATTGTTCTCCTAGGATATCAACCAAAGTTTTGCTATTTTCATGAATTTTTTTTTTTCTTTTGAGATTGAGTCTATCTTATCTGGGCTAGATGTACAACAGAGGCCCTAACCTGATGTGTTTTTCTAATATAGGCCAGTTCTCCTCTCCTTAGCCATAACAGTGATCCTCTTTCCTAAAAGTTCACCATATTAGTCTCAGACTTATTGTGTACACCCAATAGGCTTTTGTCCTATTGCTTTTCAGAACTCTTATAATAAGCAACTAACAACTAGCAAAACCTTGATAGCACCATAATGCTGTTCTCATAATTTATTGTTCTAATTTTATATTAGGATAGAGACATTACAAAGTTAGTGTATGCTATTAGTGTATGTTTCAGCTAACATGCCTCATAATCAGAAGCAAAAAAATGCAATACTTACTGTGGTTTAAAGCTTCTTATTCTTGTTGAATTAATTCAATAAAGTAGGAAAATTAATGTTTCTTCTCTTCCCCAAATTTCTAGAAAAAGCTTGCTTTTATTTACATTCCTCTCATTCCTTCTTCAATATTTTGCACTCTGACTGTTCACCTCACCACACAACTGAAACTATTCTCTTCAAAGTTACCAATAAATAATCTTTTATTTGGTAGATTTGGTTTTTTTCTTAGTCTTCTTATTTCCTGAACTGTCTGCTGCATTTTACTCTGTTTACCACCTTCTCCTTTTGAATATGCTTTTCATTTTTGGAATTTCTTGATATTTACTTTTATTTTGTTCCTTGCTAATCTGTTTGACATTCAGCCTCCTTTGCTAATTTATCTTCCATATTATATGACATAATTGTGGATATGTCCAAAGTTCTGTGCTGGGCCCTCTTTTTTCTACATATTGTCTCCTATCCTGGTCTGTGTTCAACTTCCTGACCTTTGCTTCAAACACATATTCCACTCCCTTAATGTCCTACCTTGTGTTTTCTCACATGACAGTTAATTATTTGATAAATTAAACTGGCTCAGGTTGATAAATGCTAATGGATATGTTATTCTTTCTTATAACATATTTATATTTCAAAAAGATATTCCTGAGCTATGCTTTAACTTAAAGACATAAATGTAAAGGTGGAATCTTTTGGCACTCTTTGCACAATTCCATATAAGTATTAAAGAATGAGCCATCCACTTTGGCATCATTGCTGCTGGATCTACTGTAGGATCAGCTCTTTAGAATTTGGAGATTTAGGATTTAAGTCTTTGAGCTGCCCATTACAAGAATGGAACTTATATTTTATACCTAATATCTCTTGGTGACACAATTCAATCATTCTTACCTTGTACCATGTTATGTCTTCCCTTTGTAAATCTCCCTCACAGTTCACTGCAGGACAAGGAACTAGATCAGTGCTACCAATGAGAAGATATAGCTCATTTTTTACAGAGTCCATACAGGGTGTCTTCTCCTTTGGTTGTACTTCTAAGATTATCTTAAGAAAACAATTCATCCCCTTTGATTTCCTGGAAAAGACAACAAGCTCTATTAAACATATTTACTTCATCAAAATAAAACAAAAAATAGTTTCTACAAATTGGAATGAGCATTACCTGGACTTTTTCACAGGGTTTGGTTTATACTTGATTGTACAAATATAAGACCCAGCATCATTGAAACCAACTGGTGAAAACTGAAGTGAATTATTTTTCCATATGATGTGAGGGTGGTCATTCTGAATAGCATATGGTTGTGATCCATTTTGAGGTTGTTTGTACCACTGGACGACAGATGAATAACTGATTCCTTGGTATACAGTTCTACCACACTGTTTCTTTGAAAAATTTCTCTTATGGCAAAGACCTTGTCTAGGAACATCACAGAATAATAAAAACTTCTCTCCACTCCTTGCACGGTATCTCCAAGTACTTTCTGTAGAAGGACAGCCTGGAAAAGAGAATAATAGAGAACTGTAAAAACTAATAAGATAATGAAGCACATAGTTAGATTCCATTTGATAAGAATAACAATATCTCCTACAATCTGATTTGACAGCAGTTCAATCTTGGAAGATACTTATGTAATTATACCTATATCACAAAATAAAACCTTTTTTTTTTCTATCTACACTACTTTAACAAAGAATTGCTACACTTCTTAGACATGGTAATTTTTCCTGTGAAGGCTCAGTAAAAGCAATTTAATACATCTGAACCATCTAATTTACTAAAAGTAAGAAATAGACAGTCTAAACATGATTTACAGTTTTTTCCATTTGCAGTAAATGGATCCCAATGTGTTCACTACAGCAGTTAGAAACAATTCTCTCGCAATATTTTCTAATCCCTGTTTTCCTACTGTAGAAGTTTTTTTTTTTTTTTAAATCCTCCTTAAAGGGAGAGAAAATCATGTGAGTGAACATAACATGCTAATTATATTGATATATCATTTATTATTTTGGACTTTCACCACAAAATGGAAAATGAAAATTATTTTCTTACCTGATAGATCAAAGTCTCCTTTTACTAATATCCTTATGACAAGCCAAAAAAGGATGCAATACAAAGAAAACATTGTGTTTTCAGTTTTCTTGCTTTACTTCAGTATTTCTATGCTGTTGAAAGATCATAATATAGAGTGCATTAGGCCTTCATTTTCATATTCTCTTTTATTTATTTATTTATTTTTGGTCTAAATTGAGAAATGGGAAATGAGGAAATAGAGGCCAATTTCACAACAAAAGTCACACAGGAAATTCTGGGTTGACAGGACCCAGAGTACATAAGGCTCTTATGTACAATGCTTTTTGGGAAAATAATTTGACTTTAACATTCTATAATGAAATGTAATAGTTTCATATTATATATAATTTCATAAAGATCTTACAAAGGGAATGCATCAAAAATTCCGTTGTAGCATTAACACTCTAAAATTTTTCCATTTCAAAGGGGGCTAAATTTCTCTTTTGAACTTTTTCTCAACTAGAAAGATTGTTTCCATTGATCCTTTGAAAGGTTCTATATTGTGGTTTCCAAAAGAAACTATAGCTAAAGAAAATGTCAGATTATCCATAGTAAAACTAAAAATTGAGATGATATTTCTACAAGCTAATAATGAGACAAAAGTCTAAAAGCAATTTAAAATTGGAGAAAGGAAAGGGTAGAATTATATTAATGACCAATAACTACAAAAGCTGCCAAATTGATGTGGATGATGTAGACCCTAGATGATGTCAAGCACCAAAAGTTGAGGTTCAGTCACGTGAAGAATTCACATTTTCTTTGGCAAAAGGTCAATTTATTTAGGGAAGAAGTTACAGATAAAATGAAGAGATACAACAGATACAGAAATGGTAAATATGAAATAGAGTTGGGAAAGCATAAAAAGGGATTTTAATAATTAGTGATGGGAAGGGCAAATTTCCTAATGGAACTTGCCATTTACCAAGAGAAAGGAAATACCCCATGAGATTAGAGCATACCCCTTAGCTGGCCATAGCACTTCCAAAGAGCTAGTTAGCTATAAGGAGGAGAAGTAGGATCAGGAGAGATACCACAGGCCTGGTGGAGTTAGGAGAAATACCACAAGGTATGGTGGGGTTAGGAGATACCATGTCCCATGGGGGAGAGATAAGGGGAAAGACATCACAAGACAGTACTGTGTTTGACTGACCCAAAGGAGGGTAACAGCCATGGGATGGCCCATAAATAGATTTTATAGGGAAAATTTAACCTCAGGGACATGACTGGGATTTCTGACAGGACATGGCAAGGTAAGACTAACCACTCTCAAGAGTTTGACACAACTTTGAGTTTCTAACTGGAAGACCTATTCAGAGGATGGGACCATGGAGCTAAACTGATCTCTATCAATGCCTTCTCCCTGCCTGTCTCAGGGATTAATTTTCATTAATTCTTCAGTTTCTTTCTGCTAATCACACCCAACATTGAAGATCTCATCAAAATGTTACCAAATGTTAGCAAAATTTGCAAAGAACCATAAATCAGATGCATCATAACATTTCAATGCATGAAACAATCAGACTTTCACTTTTCATGTGGGACACCTTAAATAACTAAATGATAAAGAATCGGATGATCCCCGTTGTACACGGCAACAACAGTACTATATGAGGATCAGTTCTAAGGGACATGACTCTCTTCAACAATGAAATGCTTCAAACCAGTTCCAATTGTTCAGTGAAGACAGCCATATACACCCAGAGAGAGGGATGTGAAATGTGGACCACAACATAACATTTTCATGTTCTCTATTGAGGTTTGCTTGCATTGTATTTCCTTTATCAGATTATTCTTTCTTATAGAAACGATTTCTCCTGAACAAAAAAATGATGTGTGGCAATAACTATACATATATTCGATTTAAGTATTCTAACATAATTATCATGTAGTGGATATCCTGCTATCTAGGGGAGGGGTGGGGAGTAGGGGGGAAAAATTTGTAACAGAAAGCTTTGTAAGGGTTAATGTTTAGGAATTACCCATACATATGTTTTGCAAATAAAAAGTATTAATAAAAAAAAAAGAATCGGATGATCCAAAACAATCTCTCTCAATTAGGGGTGAGTAGTGTGTAGTTAGCACAGTTGAAAATTTGATTATTGATTCATTCCCCTAAAATACACATACACACACACACACATACACACACACATACGTTCTACGATTCTTTTTGTCATCTTAAACTGCCTACAATTTTTCCCCAAGTGTATTTTTGCGTCTATGGAGACAATGGAGAAGGAAGTATTTTCTTAGCCATTATTTTAAATCCTTTACTTGACAAGGTCTCCTTTGAAGGATACCCACTTTTTATGTTCTCCCACTATCTTGTAATTGAGTTGTCATGTCTGTCTCTTCCTGATCCCATTTGGGGCTTTCTTGGCAGAGATGCTGGAATTGCCATTCCCTTTTCCAGTTCATTTTGCAGATGAGGAACTGAGGTAAACATAGTTAAGTAACTTGCCCAGGTACAGAGTTAGTAAGTGTCTGAAGTCTGATTTGAACTCATGAATAGGAGTCTTCCTGATTAGAAGTGATAGGCCAGTGCTCTATCTGTACCACCTAGCTGCTCCTCTCCCACTATTATCAGGTAGTTTTTTAAAAAAGATTCTCTATTATAACATATATGCATATGCATATGCATATATGCAACTAACACACTGTGTAAATTAAAGCACTAGGAGGCATCAACTAAATTAAGTATACTCTTCCTGCATGAATATAAGAGCAGCTTTATTGATAGAGAAAGTGTCTAACATAATAGTGATAGAGTAGACTCTGGAAGATATCTTACTTTCACCTTCATTTTAAAGCCAGAGATAAGGCTGAAAATGCAAATAAATTTGGGAGATATGTCTTAAAATCAGAAATATCTAAGTAACTGACCTTAGTGCCTCCTACATAGGATACATTGAACAAAAATTGTGAATATAATGAATATAACATCATTTCATGAAGAAAGATCTTTAAATGGGTAAAGAAAGAAATAATCTAAAAGCTTGAAAAAGATGGGAAAGATGGCAGTAGAAATAAAAGGGAAAATTGAATAAAAGAAACTTTTGTCCTGTCTGAAGACAGTTTTATTACACAAAAAATAATTAAATTAAATTAAACCCTGAGATGGGCAGGAAGAAGGCACTGATAGAGACCAGTTTAGGTCCCATCCTCTGGGAAGGTCTTCCAGTTAGAAACCTTAAGTTGTGTCAAACTCCTGAGGTTGGGTAGCCTCACCTTGCCATATTCTATCAGAAATTCCAGTCATGTCCCTGAGGTTGAATTTTCCCTATAAAATCCACTTATGAGCCATCCCATGTCTGTTGCCCTCCTTTGGGTCAATCCAATGGGCCACTTGCACTCTGCCTTGTAGTGTCTTTCCCCTTAACTCCTCCCCCATGCCATATTGTATCTCCTAACCCCACCATACCTTGTGGTGTCTCTCCAGAGCCTTCTTTGTGACATCTCTCTTGACTCCACTATTCCTCCTTATAGCTAGCTAACTCTTTTGGGGTACTAAGTCCCATTTAGGATTTAGCCTGCCAGCTAAGGGCATGCCCTAACTTCATGGGGTGTTTTTTTTTCTCCTGGTAAAGGAAACTTACCTTTCCATCATTAATATTAATATGCTTTCCCAACTCTATTTTATATTTACCATTTCTGGTGTCTATTGTATCCCTTCATTTTGTCTGTAACCTATTCCCCTAAATGAATCTAACTTTTGCCAAAGAGAATGACCATTGTGTATTCTTCACATGGCAGAACCCTAACTTTTGGTGCCTACCATCATCTGGTGTCTATATCACCCACATCACTAATAATACCTAGTGCATGAGAGGAAGACAGTTCCTGTCCTCAAAGAATTGATAAGTTCTAAATGTGAATAATCTAATTTAGGCATCATGAGTTCATCTATACTCTAATATCTTGCCAATTAATTCCTCAAAACATTCTTTATACATAAAAACATTCTTTACTCAAAAATATTAATAAAAAGATAAAATAATCTATGTTCACAAAAAGAGTATACAGTATATGTACACTTCAGTTACAGGTACTCCTCATCTCCTGCAACCCCTCACTAACAGGAAAACTAGCCCAGAAGATGTGCCATTTGTTGCCAGCACTGCACAAATCTTTTACTCGGAGGCATCTTTCCAGTAGTGCCCAAAATTAAATGATGGGTAACAATTCTCTTACCTTGGTTACCAGTAGTGAGGCATGAAAAAGCAGAGAGAACTGTATTTCTTTCCTAATTCAGTCATTTCAAGGCAATGCAATTGATGAGAAGCATGTGGGAATGTCCATTTTTACAAAATCAGATGTTTTTCATAGCCAGATTGAGAAAACACATGGGAGAAAAGCACATTAAATTTTAGAATTTGATGTTGATAAATCAGAAAGAAAGGAACCATTATAATGAAACTTTCAGTTAGCAGCAGGAATATTAACTTCAGTTTTAAACAAGCCCTTAACAAAGGTTGTTTTCAAGAAAATAATCATTTTATACAAAACCTGTCAAGTGTCAGATACTTCAGCTATTTTAAAACCTTAAAAGATGAACATCTACAAACTTCCTCTGGCCATATGACTCAGTCTGATAAGGCGTGTGGTCTGGTTAAAATGAAAGAGTATATATGCTTATTTCCTTTAGAGGAAATTGCTCAGTGCAGACCCTTTCTCAAGTGGGATTTTTTTTTCTTGTAATACTAACTAAAGGACATATATGTAAGTTGTAACCTCAAGACTGAATAAACTTCTTCTGGTATTTCTTTCATATCAAAAGCAAACAAATGTGTGTGTGGGGGAATCCCTCTTGATACCTCTTATATGAAATAATTGTTTAATTTGTTTGGTTAGGGTTTTTTTTGGTGGTTTTTTTTTTTTTTCTTTTTGGTTGGTTGGTTAGTTGCTTTTACAGGAAGGGAAATAACTTTGACATAAGAAAATCTTGACAGTTTTTACAATTTCTATTTCAAAAAAATGAAACACACACTGGATGATGTAATTAGGAGGATTCTAAAGACTTCTGGAAAACATTTTCAAATATTTAACATTTGGTGTGTAAATAAAATTATAGTACATACATGGAAAGAAAGGAATAGATACAGAGAAATAAAAGAGAGCAGGAAACTTAGAAAATCCTATTTGTCTCCAAAATCCTTTTAGTTGGAAATATGGAAGAAACAAGAAAAAGAACAGTAACTTGAAACTGTATTCTATCCGAGATCCTCAGGCAGACTACAGCTGAACCAGTTCTGTTTGTTTTGGGACTCTAGAAGAAAGCTATTTATAGTAATCAAAGGCATCAAATATAGTAATCAAAGTAATCAAAGAAAAGACAAAAGAAAGTTATTCACAAAGGTTTCCCTAGGGATCAGTGAAAATGGAGGAAGAAAAGTAATAGAAAAGACGGGAAGAATAAATAAAACTTTGGATGGAAGTCCTTTAGAGTGAGCCATGAGGGAAGTAAACTGTTCAGTTTGACCTAGGAATATAATCTAGCATAAAGCATGGGACTGATTTGACACAACATCCCAAGGGAGCTTTCCCATTGGTCATAGCCTTGAGAGAAAAAGGAAGGGCAAATGGGTGTAGTGGAGGACATACTCTGGCTCAGTCTTCCTTAATCAGGCAGCCCTCAGACTTTCAGAGTATCCTGAAAAGTTGAGTTATTTTTTTTTTCTCTCCTGACATCAACCAGATTCTCTACCCTCTGTGTTCTCCTCTTACTATTAGGGGACAGCAAATAGTGCCCCAGTTCTATTTAACCACCTAATATCAATTAGTTTTCATAAAAGGATATTATTCTGAAGATATAGTGAGAAGAAAAATAAAGGCATTCCTGCTAATTGGTGAATGGCATAAACTAAGTGAAGACCTCTCATGGAAATGTGGCTTCAAACTATGCCCTAATTGTGATTTGAGATTTTGCAATAACAAGTTGAGCAATAGTTTAAAAACTGCAGGTGTTTGATTGTCATGAATGAACATTTCCCCTCCTGTTTCCCCCACCACCATCACTACCTCTTAATTAGTATGTAAGTATTTCTTTTAAAGTTGATGATGGCTTTGGGAATTCAGGTAACCGAATTCTCTCATCCAAGAATTGAATTGAGTTTACATTAATATGTGACATTAACAATGACCATTCTCTTTGGCAAAAAGTAGATTTATTTAAGGGAAGAGGTTACAGACAAAATGAAGGTGAAGCAGTATAGCTTCTAGGGAAATATAGCAGTGATTTTGTGGGACTTCTGTGGGAATCTGCTTCCAAAGTCCTCTAGCTTTGCCCCACCCCAAACTAGACATGCTATTGTTCTGACAATCTGTCTGATTCTGAATAGGCCACTCCTCAGTCAGATAGCTTCAAAATAGTCCTTAGACTTAGACTTAGTCCCATAGATCTAATTCCTGAGACAATAGTGAATAGACCACTCCTCAGTTCATTGCTGACTGTTAGATAATTTGTTGGAGAGTGATAACCAAATTCTGGAGATCACTCCTCTGGGCTATTGAATTAATATGTCAATGATAGAAAGTTGGATAAAGGGGTCTTCTCTCTCTTAGGACTTTACTAATTTCTTTTGGAATTCAGTCTGCTTGTAATTTCGTTATAATTATAATAAACTTTGCCCCTTGACTAAGAAATGGATTCAAGCCTGCAAATTCTTTTGAGACACCTTGTGACACTGGTCAATGGCCCCAAACTTTTGAAGTTCCCCTTTCCAACCTCAACAAAGGGACACAATAGACACCGCAAATAGTAAATATGGAAGAGCATATAATTAGAAAAGGAAAAAAAAGATGTTTCCTTAGGGGAAATTCATAATAAACCAGGAGAAAGGAAATACTCCATAGAGGTGGGATCTGGCAGGTTAGAGTGACCAATTAAGCTAGAGTAAGGAGAATGGTGTCTTTAGAAGGAAGGCATTATGAGAGAGAGAAAGAAAAACCCTCATACTGGGCTTAGTCCTGAAGAGTACTTAGCAAAGACTTTCATCATAAGCAGATTTTTTATAGGGGAAATGTACTCTTAGGGATTTCTTAGGTGTAAAGGCTCAAACCAAAGAGGGAGGGGGTATCAAGAAGGAGGAGAAGTGCTAGGGGAGCTCAAACGTAGGGAAATCAAGCCAGATTGAATAAACCTGGCAGATTAATTTCCAGATCAAGGTAAAAGCTATGCTAATCAATATCTCAAAAAGTTGTTTGAATATACCATGTTGGGGGATGAACAGTGGAGGTTGCTAAAGGGTACCTTCCTAGATAGTCTGGGAATTATCTGATAATAACTTCTTTCTTACAGGGGAAGAGAGTATATCATATCATCAGCACATACATTGCCAGATAAGGTATGGATTATGAATGAATCCTCTTTCCTGCTACCACTAGACTAGGTCACAAAGACCTTTCCCAAAGATTTCCTTTGGAGATATGCCCCTTAAGATGCCCCTTGAGGCATGTGCGTTTTGCCAGCTACAAACTTGGAGTTCTGGGGTCCTTTTAAAGGTCATAAGAACAGAAATCCCTTTACCTGAGAAAAACAAATACAAAGGTTAAGAACTGAAGTCCGGAACCTACCTGGGGAAGACATCTCACCAAACATTTTGAGTGAAGTAAAGTTACCAAAACAGAGGCTAAAAGAATGTGAGAGACTAGATCAGTGCTGACTCAGACCTTTTAAATAACTCTGCCTGTATTCAAAGAACTTTTTATTTGCCACATTGTTAGCCTGGGAGAATCAGTTAAAGATATCTATATATCCTTCCCAGGTTTTCCAGGCATTTCTATTTTGCATCACAACTCTCTTAGAAGCTTTAAATGGAAATAGGGTGGATGTGTTTGCCAAGCCAAATAAAACAATAACAGCTTATTTTAAAAATCAGCTCAGGTGCTACCTTCTCCCTGAGGTCTTTCCTGAAATTTATATAACTTTGTATATACTTTTTATTTACTTAGATTTTCTTGAGGGCAAAAACAATTTATTTTCTTTGTTTTTGTCTTTATAGCCCCAGTTTTTTTTTTTTGTTTTTGTTTTTTTTTTTTTTTAGCAAATATTATAACCTTGCACACAGGAAGTGCTTAATTAATGCTTTTTAAGATCTAGGTTAAGAATAATAGTGGTACCACTCAATATAGGTATAGAAATCTATCCTACCCCACAAGAAAGTAGTATGGGAAGGAGATATGGGAAGAAGAGAGGGTAATAAAAAAGAGGCCATATTTAGGGAGAGAGTAGTCAGTAGCAAAACATTTTTGAGGAGGGACAATGAAAGGAGAGAGAGAAAAAATGGGAGGAAATGTAGTTAGCAATAATAATTGTAAAAAGAATTTTGAAGCAAATTTCTCTGATAAGATCTTGTTTTTCAAACATATAGGTAATTGAGTCAAATTTATAAAAATAAGAGCCATGCCTCAATTAATAAAAGATATGAACTCTTCCCAAAATATGCTTATCTTTTGATTTACAACTCCACTATTATGCATGAATCCTAAAAGAGATTTTTAAAAAGGGAAAGTACCTATAGATACAAAAATACTTATACCTAGCTGTTTTCTCAGCACAAAAAAAAAAATGGAAACTGAGGGGATGCCCATCAGTTGGAGAATCGCTGAATAAATTGTGTTGTGTGACTATAATGGAACATTATTCTATGGGAAATGATGAGCAGAATGCTCTCAGAAAAACTGGAAAATTCTCCATGAACTCAAGCAAAGTGAAATGTTCTGTATATAAAGTAATAGCAATGTTGTAGGATGATCAGCTGAGAATAACTGTTATTCTTATGGATACAACGATCCACAACTACTCTGAAGAACTTAGATGAAAAAGCCTATCCATACCCAGAGGAAGAACTGAAGGTGTCTGAATACAGATTGAATCATTTTCTCATTTTCTCTCTCTCTTTGTATGTGTGCGTGTGTGTGCATGTGTGTGTCTCTCTGTCTCTCAACTTTATTTTTCTTGAGTGTTTTTTAGGGGGGAAAGGTCTATATTTTCTTTCACAACATGATATGAAAATTTTTTATATAATTTTACATGTGCTTTCTTAATTGGGGCTGGGGGTAGGAAATAAGGGAAAGAATCTAGAACTCAATGTTTTAAAAACAAATATAAAATAGTTTTAAATGTAATTAAAGAAAAATTAAAATATTAAAAAATATAATAATGGTGATGACTCCTGAATGATGTATTGGAGAAACTAAAGAATTGATCCCTGAAGCAAGAAGGGAGAATGCACTGATAGAGATCAGTTTAGCTCCATGATCCCATCCACCCTCTGGGGAAGTCATATGTCAAACCCTTAAAACCCACTCACAACCAGTCTCATCTTGCCATGCCCTGTCATCAATCCAAGTCATGTCTCTGAGGCTAAATTTTCCCTATAAAATCTACTTATAGGACATCCTATGGCTGCTGCCTTCCTTTGGATCAGTTTGCCATGGCACTCTGCTTTGTGGTGTCTCTCCTTATGCTATGTGGCATCTCTTCTAATGCTAGTTAAGAACATGCCCCAACATCCTGAGTACCCTTTTTACCGGGTAATTTTGAATTCCATTGAGGAACTTGTCTTTTGTATATTCCTCTCAACTCTATTTCATATTTACCATTCCTGGTATCTATTGTATCCCTTCATTTTGTCTGTAACTATTCCCCAAAATAAATTTACCTTTTGCCAAAGAGAATGGCCATTGTTATTCTTCACATGACCAAACCGCAGTAACTACCATCATCTGGTGTCTACAGCACCCACAACAATGGTACTGGGAAAACCTTGAAAATTACCACTAAGATACTTTATAAAACTAGACAAAATTAAAACAAAGCTCAAAGGAACAAAGAGTCAAAAATCTCAAGAGAAAGAATGAAAAAAAAGAGATGAAGGTGGTTTAGTATCATACATGTACATTACTAGTAGCTATATGTCTCAAAGAAGTAAAAGACAGAGGGAATGAAGAAATATACATGAAAATATTCATAGAACTTCATTTTGTTATAGTAAAGAACTATAAATAATATGAATGACTTCTGAATCAGATGAGCAACAGGATGGTAGGCTATATATTTTCTCCAATACCTATGCCCTTTCAAACTATGCCAAAGATAAAATAACTTCAGCTGTCTCCATAGTCTAGGATACCAAGAATCCAAAAGAGGGTTAAAGGAAAAAAAAAAAGAACTGACATTCACTGAGCTTACTCAGCACTTCTTTTATCATTAGGAAGGATGCAATAGCAAAACCAAAAACAAAATACCAGCTTATATGAAAATGTATTCCTATGCTGGATTCTCTGCTTCCTTTTTCCAATGCCACCAGATGCAGGCTATGGAAATTTTCTTGGGCCTCTACATCTGACTTGTCCATAGCCCTTCAGGAGTAAAAGCTTGCAAGGAGCTGCAACCAGAAGTACCAATATTGCAAAACTGATAGTTCTAATTTTTTTTTGCCTCAGTTTCCTTATCTTTATTTTTTATTAAAGCTTTTTATTTTCAAAACATATGTATGGATAATTTTTCAACTTTGACTCTTGAAAAACTTTCTGTTACAAATTCCCCCCCCCATCTCCCACCCCTCTCCTAGAAGGCAGGAAGTCTACAACATGTTAATTATGTTAAAATATTTGACAAATCAAATATATGTATGCATATTTCCACACTTATCTTGCTGTGCAAGAAAAATCAGATCTACAAGAAAAAAATCTGAGAAGGGAAACATAATGCAAGCAAACATCAGTAGAGAGCATGAAATTGTTGTGTTGTGGTCTACATTCATATCCCTCTCTCTGGGTATATATGGCTTTCTTCATCACTGAACAATTTGGGGTGGTTTGAAACATCTCATTGTTGAAGAGAACCATGTCCATCAGAACTGATCATCATATAGTCTTATTGTTGCTGTGTCCAATGATCTCCTGGTTCTGCTGATTTCACTTAGCATCAGTTCATGCAAGTTTCTCTGGGCCTCTCTGAAATCATCCTGCTGGTCATTTCTTATAGAACAATAATATTCCATGACATTCATATACCATAATTTATTCAGCTATTCTCCAATTGATGGGCATCCATTCAGTTTCCAGTTTCTAGCCACTACAAAAAGTGATAGTTCTAAATTGCTGGTTCTGTAGAAAACAGGCCCTGAACTGTTTGGGCTAACAAGCTTTTAGCTGCCAGTGCTGGGTTAAAGAACCACGGAACAGAGGAAATGGAACAGGTATTAGGGACCCCTCACATTTTTTGTAGGACTGTATGTATAGATAACTATGCAGAGATCCATCAAGACTGAAGGAAGAACACAACATCCATCTGGAGCCAGTTCTGAGCCTAAAATCAGTTAGGGTAGAGATGTAGGTTGGTGATCTGTGAATTAGTCAGGCGGGGAGGAACTAAGACACTTTAAGATCTAGCCCCCCCAAGAGATTCAGGCCAATTCCAATACATTTGTAATGGACAAAGGCATCTGCATCCAGAAAAGAACTATGGAGACTGAAGGTGAATCGCAACATAATATTTTCACCTTTTCTGTTGTTGGTTTTTTTTTTTCATTTTATTTTCCTTTTTTCTTGTGCAGCATGATTAATGTGGAAATATGTTTAGAAGGATTGCACATGTTTAACCTATATTGGAATACTTGCTGTCTAGGGGAAGGAGTGGGGGAAGAAGGGAGGAAGAAAAATTTGGAACACAAGGTTTTGCAAAGGTGAATGTTGAAAACTATCTTTCATGTATTTTGAAAATAAAAAAAGCTATTTATACATATAATATGTATAAATGTATACACATAATATGTATAAAGACCCAGCCCCCAAGGAAATGACAATCTGAGGGGAAGAAATCATGAGTAAGCGATAAAGAAAAGGGGGGCAGGGAAAAAGAGAAGAGGGGTGTGTGGAACTGGTGGTAGACCCCCTTACCTAAATTGACCACTCAGAGGCATCTTCAGATACAAACAGGAAGTATTTATTTCGTCCTAGCAAGGAGAGGTCCAAGGACACCAGTTGAATAGACACAGAGCCTTTTAGCTAGCATCTCCCAGCGTGGTGTGCCTGGCCTGACAAGCCAAAAGTAGTGAATAGTTAAATAGCAAAAGACTTGTATTCATTGGATGGATTGAAAAGGAAGTAACCATTGACCAATGGTCAGCAACACTGTAACATCCCAAAGCTTAAACCTAGGGTCTGATCTTTTCCACTCTACGGCACTTTGAGAATAAGGATCACATGACTTCCTGAAATTTATGCCTAGGGTCTGATCCACTCCATCTCAGATTTTTTGAGAAATCTTCACCTGGTCCCATTGAAGGGGAAGAGAGGGACAGAGAAAGAGACAGAGACAGATTCAGAGAGAAAAAAAGACAGAGAAAGACAGAGAAATTTAAAGTACAGAGATTCCTGAAAGAAATCTTAAAGATCTTAAATATAAACAAATAAACCGATAGGAAAAACAAAATGCAATTTGGATCAACAAAAGAGTTCAGAAATCATTGAATAAATACTGCAAAACAAAGGAAAATGATCCAACATTTGATGAGACACTAACATGAAACCATGACATACTGTTCCTGAATGTTTTAAAAAAGAAAAATGAACTAGGAAAATAAATTTCATGGCCTGCACAGAAAATATAGTAAATAAAACAGAAAAACTTTAATCTGCAGTGATAAACTTTGTCACAAAAATGAAAGAGTGAAAAATGGATCGGGAATACAAAAACAGAAATAAAAGACAATCCAAAAAAAGAAGAGAAAAAAACAAGAACATTAAAAGAAAATATACTCAATATGTAAGCAAGCAAAACAAACAGATCTTGAAGACAGGATATGTAGAAACTGATATTACTTACTTCCCCTGTCTGGAAGAAGCTAGCATCAGATAATTCTATTATCAGATAATTCCCAGACTAAGAAGGAACTCTTTTAAAAATAATAATGATAGCTTTTTTATTTTTCAAAATACATGGAAAGATAGTTTTCAACATTCATCCTTGCAAAATCTTGTGTTCCAAATTTTTCTCCTTCCCTCCTTCCCCACTTCCCTTTTCCCCTAGACAGCAAGTAATCCAATGTATGTTAAACATGTACAATTCTTCTAAACACATTTCCATATTTATCATGCTGCACAAGAAAAATCATATCAAGAAGGGGGAAAAATGAGAAAGAAAAAATAAGCAAGCAAACAACAAGAACAAAAAAAGGTGACAATACTTTGTTGTGATCCACATTCAGTCCCCATAGTTTTCTCTCTGGATGCTTGGAATTGCCCTGAATCATCTCATTGTTGAAAAGACCCAAGTCCACCAGAGTTGATCATCATATAAACTTGTTGCTGTGTACAATGTTCTCCTCACTTCAATTAGCATCAGTTCTTGTAAGTCTCTCCAGGTCTTTCTGAAATCATTCTGCTAATCATTTCTTATAAACAATAATATTGCATTACATTCATATACCATAACTTATTCAGTCACTCCCCAACTAATGGGCATCCACTCAGTTTCCAGTTCCTTTCCACTACAAAAAGGATTGCTAAAAATATTTTTGCACATGTGGGTTCTTTTTCCTTTTTTATGATCTCTTTGGGATACAAACCCAAGAGTGAGACTGCTAGACCAAAGGTCATGCACAGTTTGATAGCCCTTTGCTAAAAAGGAACTCTTTAGCAATCTCCATTGTCCATCCCCCAAACCTCTGGGTAGATTCAAACAACCTTTTGAGATATTGATTAGCATGTCTTTAGCCTGGTACATTCTGGCTTCTGATCCCTCCCTCTGAGTTCCTGCCTTTACTTCTGTGGTCTCATTGAGAAAAACCCTCAAGAGTAAATTTTTGCTATAAAAGATTTGCTTATGATGAAACTCTTGGCTCAAGTTCTCTTTAGGACTAAGCCCACTGCAGATATCAGAGAAGATACTGTCCCTCATTCTGCTTTCCCTCTAATGGCACCATTCTCCTTACTATAGCTAACTCTGCTCAGTCTAATCTGACAGGCAATGACTTCCTCATACTTGATGGAGTATTTTCTTTCTCCTGTTTTATTGTGAGTTTTCCTGGGGAATTTGCCTTTTTTTTTTCTTTTCTAACTATATCATATAGCTTTCCCAACTCTATTTCATACTTACTATTCCTGGTATTTAGCCTCTTCCCCTAAATAAATCTACCTTTTATGAAAGAGAATGACTATTGTGAATTTGTCACATGTTTATTTTGAACTATGTATTACTATCCCAGCCACATCAGAAACAACTCAAGTGTCATAAGTTTCCCAGAAGAACATGATAGGACAAAAAACCTTGGCTGATTGTCTCTCATTCTCAAAGAATACCAAAATGATTGTGTTGTAGTCAAGGTACAGTGTGACAAACTGACAAATTAACCAAAACGGTAATATGTGCTGAATTAGGGGAAGCTGTTTAGCCTTTGTTTGTCAAGGTTCTGTTCCTATAATATGTAAATTTCAGACAAAATCCAGACTGCCACAGATATAGACCAGTAAAATAACAAAAAGATGGTGGTACAAATAGGAGTTGGTTTGTTTCCTCCATTGAGTCCATGCTACCTAGTGCTTTTAACTCTAATCCTTGGTTACAAAAGTGTTCTCTGTCTCTCCCCACACCTGGCCCCCATCTTCTTCCTTCACCATTCCATTTTCCTCCTTAATTTTCACTGCTTGTTCCTGTATCTTTAATTAAAGTTTGATTGCCATCCCATTTCCCACAACCAATCATGATCTTCCCCATCAAGTACCCAAAGAACCAGGTGTCCTAGCCCCTTGTCAGAATTTCATAAATGAATTATCAGTTCAACCTATAAATATGGATGTGTGCTTTGAAAAAAATGTTGCAGTTCAGATGCCTACATAAAGCAAGGATTTTTCATTTCATGTCCATGAATTTTTAATACACATATGTATATATTAATATATCACTCCAGGGAATAAATATTTATTAAATACCGGCTATTTGCCAGGCTTGATGCTAAATACTGAGGATACAAAGAAAGACACAAGAGGATCCTGGCCTTGAGAGCTCATAAACTAATGGGGAAGACAAATGCAAAAAACATGTACACAGATACAAAGTTAAAATATCTGCTCCTGAGAATTCTCAGATATTTTAACTTTGTATCTGTCTTTACTGAAAAATTTTTATTCCATGCATAATGACTGATGTAATCCTGTGTATTTCAATTTTTGCTTTTAAAAACATTTTTCTGAGGAACCCATAGGTTTTACCATGGGACCCATGACAGGAGAGGATACATTAAGAACACCTGACATCAAAACTAGTCTAATAGTCATTATTTAGTAAAGACTATCAACCATTGGCTCCAGTAATGCAGGGTCAGTTTCCAGAACCTTATAGTAACATATTATTGTTGTTCAATTATTTCAGTTTTGTTCCACTCTTCATAACATTATTTGTACTTTCCTTGTCTTATGGGGTCATTAGATTACACTTGTCCAATACTAATTTTTAAGGAATGATTTCCTTCAGTTAGCTTTTGTACCTCCTTTTCTGTTTGGTTAATTCTACTTTTTAAGGAGTCATTTTCTTTGGTGGATTTTTTTCAGTTTGACAATTGTATTTTTTAA
>JAJPUD010001119.1:301531-323273 GCA_023553655.1 Myrmecobius fasciatus | reverse complement strand
TTTTTTTAACCTATTTCCTGGCTTTTGAAGTTGAGCTCTCCTCCTGGGGTATAGAAAGGCACTGTCCCAAGCTTCCTGTGCTGGGGAACACTAGCTGGGCCACTAGGTTTGAGTGCTGGGGTCCCAGGTGAAGGAGGCTTGTTCATTTTACTGGGGTAGCCCAACCTAGATTTATCTTCTTGACTACCACTATACTATCTTTGCATACCAATTGATGAAATTGATAGATTCCTATCAAGGAACCCCACCTGCCCTGGTTTATGAAGGACAGGACATGTCTGTCCTATATCAGCACCAGAAGTTTTAACCAGAATTCTTAATACTTCCACTCTGAATAATTTCTTTAGCGTGTTGGATTGAGGAAGGGGGGGGGATACAAAACAAAGCTAGATTAAGAGGGAAAATCATCTTGTGTGATCACCCAGACAACTATAGCTGCTATTCTTTTTAACAATAGATTGTGGTCCAGAGGCACATTAAAAAGAAAGAAAGAAAAGTTACATATGGCTTCAGTGGATTCAGCATCATAACTAATGATTTGTAGTTTGTAACTAATCTTGTCTTAGGAAAGCAACTAGTGTCAGTAATTTGGAAGGAAGGATACAAAGAGAGATAGGTAAAATAAATATCCACAAAGTGCTTTAACAAGAATGAGGAATAAATATTATAATTCCTTCAGTTTCTTTCAGTTCCTTTCTAACTTCAGCAAAAGTTGCCACAAGTCTATCTTTACAGGAAGTGAAAGGATGTGGCCACCACATTAAAACCAGAGCCCAACCACCACTGATGTTGATAGAGTAACCCATATAGAGAGTAAGGCATAGGAAGAAAAGTAGTTCTTCAGGTTTTTAGGAGTTTCTTGTATTTTCCTTATCTCCACCTATCATCATACAGTCCTTTGGGTAGAAACATGCTATCTTCCCAAGTTACTCAAAAGAAAGAGGAAGGGAGAGGAGAATTTCGTAGGATTTGTATTTATCATCTAATGGTATGAGAGGTAGGTATATTTGTGAATATATTCTAACAAAAAACATACAAAAAGTAAATTAAACTAAATAGCCTACTCCCAATAATGTGTGTGAGGTAAAATTTATCATCATTCCAAACCTCATCTTAGAATTGTTTGCTCTTTTATGTACTCTTCTCCCCTCTTCAATATAACATATAATTTCATGTGACTGTTCAATCAAAATAAATTAGGAGCTTCCTTTTAAGGCCATGCTCTATGTTCTTACTTAACCTTTTGCTGACTAGAGCACTTTAAAATATGAGATAAATTGGAGATGATGTGGGAGAGAAGAATATCGAATGGAAAGATTTCCCCTGAATCAAATGGAGGAAGTTACTGGTCATATCCAATATTTCAAAACAGAGAAAGAAGTAAACCATGTTAGTCATAACATCTAACACCACCAAGATATCATTGTATCCATTGGGTTAGAACAGGTACTTCACAAAATATAGGGATAGTATTACTCAGAGATAAAGGGGGAAGTAACAGTTTCCAATAGCCTAATGGTTACCTGATAAAATATTTAGTCACATATTTCATAGGGCTGAACATACGAGTAATTATGTCATGGTTGTGGCCATCAAAAATCCCAAAAGAATGGCTAATCACTGGAATGGAAACTCTCCACACACAACATAATCACCACTACCACCATGGATTGTCAATAGACTACCATGGTAAAGAAAGAGCTCATTCAGCATTATCAGGAGGAATATATCATGATAGCAAAGGTACAGGAATCCAATATATTGGTCTCAGAGAAATTGGTTCATATGGAAATTATTTTTTTAGTATATCGCTTTTACCTGCAGATGTAATTTGTAAAACATAGGTAATGAAAAATTGAACATATTTTAAAAATCTGAAATTGATTTATCTCTCAGGTACTTTAAATTTATATGACTAGTATGAGTTATAATGGAAAGTCACACTCTTTCAAAAGGATACTTCCAAATGCCTTGAATTCTATAAGAAAAAGTACCAAAGTGTTCATCCTTTTTAATCCAGTAATCCCATTTCTAGGCAGAAACCCCAAGGAAGTCAGAGAGAAAAACTCAATATATCCCAAAATATTTTTAGCAGCACTGTTCATAGTGCTACAGACTGGATAAAAGACAGTAGGGTATACTGCAGGAATTTCATGTCAGCCACAATACTCCAGAATAAATCTGAATCAGGTTAAAATATAATTGGAAAATATTAAACAAAATAAATATATACATTAATTTGTGCTTTTCTAAGTCAATATAAGACTCACAGGGATCCTTGTGTATGTTTTAGTGGTATGCATTTAGTTTAGAGGGAGAGAGAAAAGCATCTTTTTTCTTACTTTTTCCCCTCAATTTTTTTTGTTGACTCTCTATATGAATTATTTTAAAATAACTGCAGACAGTACAAAATGACTGGAAAACTACTTGTCAAAATAAACACAGGAACTATATGAACATAATTTCAAAACACTTCACACAAATAAACCATCTGAACAACTGAAGAAACATTAATTGTCTGTGTATAAGGCAAGCCAATATAATAATAATAAAAAAGAAAATTCCATCTAAGCTAATTTACTTATTTTGCAAATACCAAACTACCAAAGATTTATTTCATAGAGTTTGGGAAAAAACTAATAAAATTCATCTGAAGGAACAAAAGTTCAAGAATATCAAAGGAATTAATGAAAATAGAAGTGAAGGAAGGCTATAGAGCAGTATCAGATCTCAAACTCTGTTACAAAGTAGTAAATATTAAAACAATTTGGTATTGGATAAGAGATAAAGTGGTTGATCAATGGCATAGATTAGATGCTCAATATATAAAAGTAAGTGATTATAAATGATTACTTAGTGTTTGATAAACCCAAAGATCTAAGCAGTTGGGGTAATAACTCACTTTTCAAAAATAAATTGCTGGAAAAACTGAAAAGCCTTCTGAGAAGAACTAAGCATCTCACACTATATACTAAGATAAAATTAAATGGGTACATATTTTGGTCATAAGAATGATATTGTAAGCAAATGAAAGGAGCATGGGAAAAAATTACCTTATCAAGTCTATGGATGAGGGAAGACATCAAACAAAAGATAAAGAAGATCATGTGAGTTAAAGTGGATAATTTAGATTATATTAAATTAGAATGTTTTTGTACAAATAAAATGCAGCCAAAATTATAAGGAAATTGGGAGATTTGTTTTTTACAGCAAGTTTCTGTTACAGGTTTCATTTCTCAACTATGTAGAAAACTGAGCCAAATTTATAAAAATGAAAGTTATTGTCTAAGTGATAGTCAGAGGATATTAAAATAGACAGTTTTCAAAGGAAGAAATCAAAACTATGAAGTCATATGAGTTCACTAATAGTTTTCTAAGTAAGTAATTACTAAATAAGTAATTAGTGAAATATAAAAACAACTATGGGGTACTATCTTATATCTATGAGATTGAGTAACATGATTGATAAGAAAAATGATAGGCTAGAGGAAATATGGAAAAACGAGTATACTAATGCACTCCACTGATGGTGAAGTTGAAACCATTCTGTCTTTTTTTTTTCTTTTTTCTTTTTTTGCTGAGGCAATTGGGGTTAAGTGACTTGCCCTGGATCACACAGCTAGAAGGTGTTAAATGTCTGAGGGCAGAAGTCAGGTCCTCCTGACTTCAGAGCTGATGCTCCAACCACTATAGAGTTGAAACCATTCTGAAGAATAACTTAGAAATATCACCAAAGAATTACAAAACTGTGCATACCTTTTAATACAACAACATCAAATATCACTTCTAGATAAATATACTAAAAAGATTTCAAGGAATGAACAATATGTACAAAATATTTATAATAGTTCCTTTTGTAGTAGCAAAGAATTGGAAACCAATCAGATGTCTATAGAAATGAAGAACTGAAAAACAAGCTTTGGTACATGATTGTAATAGAACACTATTAAGCTATCAGAACTGACAAAAAGGGATACTTTGAGAAAAACTTGGAACATGAGCTGATATATAGTGAATTGTGCAGAGCTAGTAGAACACTGTACACAGTAACAACAATTTTGCAATAATAATCTTGAAAGATTAATATACTCTGATCAAGACAATGATGCACAACAATTCCAAAGGACTCATGATGAATAATGCTATACATCTCCAAAGAGAGAACTGATGAGCTTTGAGTGCAAATTGAAATCTATTTTTTCCACTTAATTTTTTTGTTGCTTTCCCTCTTCACAACTCGACTATAGTGGAAATATAATTTGTATGATTTCATACGTGTAATGAGTATTGTATGTCTTGCTTTTTTAATGGGTGGAGAAGGGGTGGAGGGACAGAATTTGTAACTGAAAATAAACTTACTTCCTGCTCTAGATCTATGATATGAGAGTAATGATGATGTATTTTCATAGAACTGGTTTATGATTTCAAATGGCTTTTTTTTCTTTAAGGAAGAAAGTAGAACTTATTTGAGTTTTCCTTGTCATATACTTGAATGTAATTCTTAGCAAAATTCTTAGCCAGGTCCACTAATTTTAGAGGCAATGGATTAAATGGAAACATTCTGTTACGGGATATCTTTTTACCTATTTTTTTTAGTATATGAATTTTTAAAAAATGAATTACTGTACTTCATGTATTTTGACTTCTTAAAGTCTGGGATCTTTACTTTATCCTCATAAAAACACAGTCACAGAAAGTATTATGGTTGAAAGGGATTTTAAGATCATCTAATTTAGTTTTCTTATTTTTAAGATGAGGAAACTGTGGCTAAGAGTAAAGGACATTTTCTTCTGTTTTCCTAATAAAAAAGAAGTATGAACTTCCTCATTTATACCACACCTCAAAATACCTATTTTTTTCTTCCTTCCTTCTTCTTGGATCAGATTAAGAAATGTCCACCTCTCTGTGTATGTGACTTTCTGTATCTGCCCTGCACTATACCATATCTATACTTACACATGTTTGTAGATGTATATATGTACTTATATGTATAATATATGATATATAATAAATAACACACATGTAATATATATTATGTTATGTTCTAAATAAGTTTTTACTGATTAATGCCATCAATTTTGTATTTGGATAAAAGAATAAGTGTTTCATTGACAAAATAATATTTCACACATCTATTATCTTTTATTTTCTTTCCTTCCCTTTCTTGTTACAAAGTGACATTCAATAAGAGGATTTTTTTAAATGTACTCATTTTGTTTGATGCATTAATCACTTCTCAACAAGCAAATCTTCAAATGTGTATTATAGCTTTCTATAATAAACAGTTAAACAAATTACTAAAAAGAGTAATTGGCTCTGACAGTCAGGAGATAATACTTTCTATATTTATAGTTCATCATGTTTTAAATTTAGAAATTTGTTGTTACCATTGTCCATTATTTTTTATTTGAGTTATGTTGTGTACATTGTTCCTGATTTTTACTTTCCAGACTTTTCATCAGTTCATATATGTTTTCTTTTATTTCTCAAAGTCTTTGATTTGTGACATTGCAGGGAAGCAAATAAGCAGAAGAGGTTAAATAAGCAAGACCTAGAAACAGCTATAGTAGCATACTCTTAAACCCAAGAATACAAGTTTCTTGGGGGAATATCTGTTTTACAAGAACTGCTGGGAAAATTGGAAAACAGTTTGATAGAAAGTGTTGGATAAGCCTCTTACACCACAAGTCACAATAACCTTAGAACAGATAAATTATCTAAATATAATCATGTCATCAGGGTTGGATTTTTTTGTTTTGTTTTGTTTTTGTTTTTTATAAAACAAAATTTGCAATTATCAACAATAGTGAATGAAAAGCATAAAAAACAAATATAGTGAAACACCATCCCTCTTCCCCCCAAAAAAGTACACAATGCATAAGTGATTTTATTTTGGCTGTTTTGTATCCATCTGTTTGATCTAATAGATGGAGTGTTAGATTTTGAGTCAGAGCAACCTGAATTTGAAAGTCATGTCTGATATTTACATAATTTCTGAGATTCAATTTTCTCATCTGGCAGATTCAATCTAATCTATGATTTTAGAAATCAATAACTCCTCCAATTTATGATCTTAGAGAATATTCTGGGAGTACCAAGAGGGTCAGGACTTAAATGCAAATAGTCATATTTTCAAGTCTAGTCAAGTCAATATGTGCTCACTCTGTGACTTGAACTGCTAAAAGCTGGAAATACAAATTGCAAAGAAAGGAAAGAAACAGACAAACAAACAAAAAATAATTCCTCGTTCTCAAGTCTGATGGAAGTAGACAGCATTGTATATAACTGTGTACAACAAAATATGTACAAAATAAATTGGAGATGATCACAGAGTGGAGGCATTAAAGGGACTCAGGAAAATATTCTTGTAGAAGGTATTATTTTAGCCAGATCTTAAAAGCAGTAAGCAAGTCATGAGATGGAAAAGAAGAAGGAGAGAATCCTGGACATGGGAAACAAACAATGAAATGCATAAAGTTAGGGGATAGAATGTCTTGATCAAGAAATAGCAAAGAGGACAGTGTGCCTGGATCTTAGAATATGTGGAGTAAGGTTAAGAAAATGGGAAATGAAGTAAAGGACCAGGTTATGAAGGACTTTGAATGCCAAACAAATATCTTGAAGATGGAGCTACTGGAATTTATTGAATAAAATGGTCATGCTTATTTTAGGAATATCAATTTAATTGAATAGAACTAAGTGAAAAGATGGACAGACTGTTGTGTGGTAAAACTTAAGTTAGGGAGATGAACCAGAACACTATTGCAATAGTCAAGGAATGAAATGATGAGTGTGTTTACCAGCATAGTGGGAGTGTCAGAGGGGAAAAGAGAGAATATATGAGAAATTTAAGGATTGAATCAACAAGACTTTGCAATTAATTGGATATAGGGGTGGAATAGGAGTGAAGAATTTCACCTAGGTTGTAAGCCTGTGTGATCTGGAGAATGGTGGCCTCCTTAACAATAGGAAAATCAGGAAAAGAAAAGGATTTGTGTGTTGGGGGTGGATGGTGAGGAGATAATGAGTTCAGTTTAGATTATGTTCAATTTTAAATGTCTACAAGATATCTAGTTCAAGATGTCCAAATGGCAGTTAAAGATCTAAGACTGGAGGTCAGGAGAGAAGTTAAGACTAGATAAATAAACATAAGAATCATCAGCATAGAGATGCCTATCAAATCTATTGGAATGGATGATATCAATAAGCACAATAGTTTAGAAGGAAAAGAGAAGAGGACCTAGGAGTACCTTGGGTACAACTGTGATTAGTAGGCTTGATCTGGATGATGATCTAGCAAAGTATAGCTTGAGATCTGGTACTGCTATGCAGCATTCCTTTACTTTTATTTTCATTAATACTTTTGATATTCTTGGATTTTTGTTCCTCTAGAAGAATTGTTACTATTTTTTCTAGCTTTACACATAAGAATGAGTAAGTCAATTAGGTTTACTAGATTGTCATTTTTATTATATTGACCTGGTCAATATTATATTGGTATAGAAAATTAATATTTCTCCAATTGTTTAGATGCCTTTATTTGAGTGAAGTGTTTTGAAATTGTGATCATATAGTTCCTTTATATTTATGTATATATTTATATACATATAAATACATATATATATTGACAAGTAGATTCCCAGATATTTTCTATTATCTGCAGTTATTTTAAATAAAATTTTTCTGAAAATTCTGCTAGATCTTGTTGGCAATATATAGGAATGCTGATGACTTATAGGAAAGTTTATTTTATATTCTGCAACAATGCTAAAGGTTTCAATTGTTTTAACTAATTTTATATTATTGAGTTCTATTAAGTATAATATACTTTGAAATGAGTAAGATTTGTTTCTTTGTTATTTATTATTTCTTTAATTTCTTTTTCTTGTCTTTTTATAATAACTGGGATTTCTAGCATAGTACTATATAACAATGGTGATAAAGGACATCTTGGTTTCTCTCTTAATATTATTGGAAACTACTTTATCTCCATTGCAGATAATGTTTACTTTTTATTTTTAGATTGAATTACTTGAAAAACTTCATTTATTCCTATTTTTTCAAATGTTTTTAATAGCAATGGGTATCATAGTTTTTTTTCCCTGCATCTATTGCTGTAATCTTGTTTTTGTTATTGATATGGTTGATCATGATTATAGTTTTCCTAATGTTCAACCAACTCTGCATTCCTGGTATAATTCCCATCTGGTATGATTTTTGTGAAA
The DNA here is from genome assembly GCA_023553655.1 of Myrmecobius fasciatus. Taxonomy (NCBI): domain Eukaryota; kingdom Metazoa; phylum Chordata; class Mammalia; order Dasyuromorphia; family Myrmecobiidae; genus Myrmecobius; species Myrmecobius fasciatus. The sequence goes on along the minus strand of JAJPUD010001119.1, from coordinate 315,048 downwards.
TATTGTCAATAATCTTCTTGCTAGAATTTCATTAAAATTTTTTTTGCTTCAATAATCATTAGAGAAGTTGGTCTATAATATTTTTTGTTTTTATTCTTTTACGTTTAGGTGTGAAATCATATTTGTGTCATATAAAGAATTTGATAGAATTTCTATATGTTGTATTTTTAAATAATTTATATAGCATTAGGATTGATTGATCTTTAGATGCTTGGTAGAATTCACTTGTAAATCCATCTCACCCTAGAGATGTTTTTTTTTTTTCTTTTTTCATTGATTGCTTGTCAATTTCTTTTTTCTAAGACAGGTATTCTATTTCTCTTCTGTTAATCTGGGCAGTTTACATTTTTGTAAATATTTAGCCATTCAATTTAGATGGTCAGTTTTATTGGCATGTAATTAGGCAAAATAGCTCCTAACAATTGTTCTAATTTCTTCTTTGTGGACTATACATTCACCATTTTCATTTTTTTATACTGGTAATTCAGGTTTTTTTTTCTGAAAATTATTTTATTTTTCTTCACTCTCTCTTTTTTTTTATTTTGGCTTATTGCTGAGGCAATTGGGGTTAAGAGACTTGCCTAGGGTCACACAGCTAGGAGGTGTCAGATCAGATTTGAACTCAGGTCCTCCTGACTTCAGGGCTGGTGCTCTATCCACTGCGCCACCTAGCTGCCCCTAATTATTTTATTTTTCCAAATACAAGTAATAATAGTTTTCAACATTCATGTTTGTAAAATTTTGTGTTCCAAATTTTTCTTCTGTCTTCCTTACCTCCCTCCTCCCCAAGACAACAAACTAATATAGGTTAAAAATGTGCTATCCTTTTAAATATATTTCCATATTTATCATGTTGTGCAAGAAAAATCAAATGGAAAGGAAAAAAATCATAAGGAAAACAAACAAAAAAAGGTGAAAATACTATGCTTCAATCCACATTTAATCTCTGTAGTTCACTCTCTGGATGTGATCGGCATTTTGCATCTCAAATCTATTGGAATTGTCTTGAATCACTGCATTATTGAGAAGAACCAAGTCCATCACAGTTGATCATCACATAATCTTGTTGTTATTGTATATAATGTTCTCCTGGTTTTCTTCATTTTACTTAGCATCAGTTCATGTTATGTCTTTCCAGGCTTTTCTGAAATCAGCTTGCTCATCATTTTTTGTAGAACCATAATATTCCATTACCTTCATATATTATAACTTATTCCACCATTTCCCAATTGATGAGCATCCACTAAATTTCCAATTCCTTGCCACTACAAAAAGAGCTGCTACAAACATATTTATATATATATAACTCCTTTTTATTATTTCTTTGGGATACAGACCCAGTAGTTCTTTTCTTTTAAAAAAAATCAAATTAACCAATGATTAACTATTTTTAAAATTAACTAGCTTTTAATTTTATTAGTTCAATTTTTTTAAACTTTTAATATTATTAATCTCTCCTTTGATTTAAAGGATGTTGGTATTTAGGGATTTTAAAAAAAATTATTCATTTCATAGGTTTTTTGAGTTGCATGCTTAAAATCACTGACCTGTTCTTTCTCTGATTTATTGATGTAAGCATTTATAATTATAAATGTTCTCTTAAGTATTTAAAAATTTTCTAATCGAATTCCCTCATTTATAAATGGAGAGAATAAAATCCACAAAACTTAAATTAGTCATTCAAGCCACAAAGATTATAAGCAATAGATATGATTTGAATTAGGTCAATGATTCCAAATTCAGTATTCTTTGTACCTTATCTGCATCTCCTCACTTTTATTTGTATTTGAAGTCAGGAGATCTGAGTTTGAGTTCCCAAACTGCCACTTACTAGATATGTGACTTTTATCAGGGCAATTTCCATCCTTATCTGTAAATAAGGAATATAAAAGTATATATGTATGTACATATACATGTATATTTGTATACAAATGAATCAATAAATAATGTAATTTTAAAATGTCCTCCTTTGCAAAGTTGGTGGGCTAAAAATGTTTTATAAAATGCTATACAAACGCATTCTCCTAATGAGAATTCTCTTAATAAATTGTTTTTTTTTTTTTGTTTTGTTTTTTGTTTTTTTGCTTTTTTTTGCTGAGGCAATTGGGGTTAAGTGACTTGCCCAGAGTCACACAGCTAGGAAGTGTCTGAGACCAGATTTGAACTCAGGTCTTCCTGACTTCAGGGCTGGTGCTCTAACCACTGCGCCACCTAGCTGCCCCTTAATAAATTGTTAATTCTTTGTTCTGTCCTAATTACCATTCATACCACACTAAGGATCGTTGATTTATTTTCAATTCATAGATCTTGAACACAAACTCAGATTTGAGCCTTTAAATGGAAACTTGCACAGATAGAATAATAATAATAATAATCAGAAGGTCAGAAAGACTATTCAGGTATGAATAGATTCTTTTCTTTTGGGAGTAGACTACACTTATATATGCCTCTTCAGAAGACCATGAGCTCTAGGAAGCCATTTGCATGAGTTTCCTGATCCAATATTCCTGGACTTACAAAAAAAATTCTTAGACAATGTAGAAACTAAAACAGATACAGCAAGAGATGGAGTCACAACATAGAGGAGTAAATCTGCCCTTCACTGGTACAGTGAATTTCTAGAACTGTGCAGGTTTTAGAAAAGGGGATTCTATTCTCTAGGGATTCTGAGTTCTTTTCCCTACTTGAGGAGAGGGTATCTAAGGTAATGCTGTAAGTTTTTTTTTTAAATTATTATTATTAAAGCTTTTTTATTTGTATAACATATGTATGGGTAGTTCCTCAGTATTGATCTTTACAAAGCTTTCCGTTACAAGTTTTACCCCCAGTCCCCTCTCCTCCCCTAGATGGCAGGAAGTCCACTACATGTTAATAATGTTAAAATACTCGACAAGTTGTGCAAAAAAAAAAATCCTATCTACAAGAAAAAAAAGAAAATCAGAGAAAGGAAACGCAATGCAAGCAAACATCAATAGAGAGCATGAAAATGTTATGTTGTGGTCCACATTTCATATCCCTCTCTCTGGGTATATATGGAATGCTGTAAGTTTAAAGGACTATATAAGTGCCATAGAAGTGAATTCTTTGATTTTTTAGCAACCCTGAGTTCTTTTACCCTTTCATCCTCTATCCCTAGAGGGGATAGAATCCAGGGAAGTCCACCAAAGGATTGTATAGGATTCTGGGAAGAATTTGTTGTTTTTCCCTGAGTACTTGCATAGATGTTTTCTTTTCATCTGAGATCAAGATATTAACCAAATTCTGTTATTCCCAAGGGAAAGCCTGGGTATAGACAACACAAGTTAATGTTTTCAAGGAAAACAAAGAGATACTTAATATTTAGACACAATGTGAATCCAGAATTTCAGTTATAGGCCATAGGATATCTACAATTACACATTAATCATCTGAATCAAGTAGGTGTTACTTACTGATAAATAAGACTCCTGAAATGATAGTATAGGCCCTGCTGTATTTTGGTTATTTCATTTATATAGACATTACTCTAGTAGTCACTTTTTCAGTGTCAAAAGTACTATCTTTTTATGCTGCCCTCATTTCTCCTAAACTTGGAAATTTCACAGCTCACCCTAGAGACTTTCATGACATTTTTCCTTTCCCTTAACAGATTTAATATGATTAGTCCATGTATTCTATACCTTTCAGTGGATCCACGAACTTGTATTTTCACTGACCCCCTAACTGAAATTAAACATTTTAATCACTTTAGAGAAAAACAAACCATTATTTTAAAAACAAATTGTCCAAAGGACTCATGATAATGAAAAGGTTAAGATCCCCTGTTTTATTCTATTACCAAAGACTTGATGGCAAGGATTGGCAGCAGATGCATATCAGTCTTATTATTCTGCTTAGAATTATATGCATCTTCCTTTAAAAATTTCTCTGGTGAGCCTATGTGACTTCTGATCCATCCCTAAATAGAAGTGAAATTAATATAGATCAGCAATTTTCATACTTTTTATATTGGGATAACTTTACCCTCTTAAAAATTGAGGATTCAAAAAAGTTTTTGTTTATTCAATTATACATACTGATATTTACCATACTATAAACTAAAACTGATCAAATTTTAAATAAAATAATTAATTCATTTAAAAATGACAATGATAAACCCATTATATATTAGCTAAAATATTATTCTTATGAAAATGATACTTTCAAAAAAAAAAAAGGTAGGGGTATTGTTTTGTATTTTTGGTCAATTTTTAAAAACGCAACAATAGAAGACATAACTGCTTCTATATTTAGTTTGCTATAATATTTTGTTTTGGTTGAACTTCATGAAGAAAATCTGATATTATACAGATGTATAGAAGCAACTGGACTGAGACAAAGATGATTAAGTGACTTGCCCATAGTTATACAGCTATTTGAACACAGAAGATGTCTTCCTGACTCCAGGCCCAGCACTTATCAACTGCACCACCCAGCTGTTCAATTTTTGGGAACATACCTAGTTAATTACTTGGATGCTTTGTAATGCCTCACTTGGAATTGTGAGACCCCAGTATAAAATAAGATGAATCAGTGGCAAGCAGAAAATTTGGCCAGGAAGATATATATTCAGAAAGTTGAGACCTTCCTTAACTTACAATCCTATTTCTCATTTCTCTTTCCTTTTTGGCCTAAGATATTTCATGTAAGTGTTGCAGCTGTCTTTTAAGAGCTCACCTTGTATGAGCCCTTTGATCTCAGAGGCGAGATGAATGAGGCAGGGGAACTCATAAGTTGTGAAAAGAGCTCCAGTTTATTATGCAGCACAGCCTTGTTGATATACAGTTTTGCAAGCGTGATCAGTGTGTGAACAATAGGCAATCCTCAATCACCATTCAGAGAAGCAACTCGTGGGCATTACGTATGTATGGTATCTGCCAATGGGAGGAGAGCCGACCCAGCCACGTCAGCAACCTGCTCACAGATGAGAGGCCCTGTCAAGGCATCATGAGCAACTAGCTGTGACCCTCAGGCTCAACCCATTCCCATGCCATGCATCAGTGCTCCTTGCTCAACAAGGGTGTTTCTGCAACATGGCAGAAAACTTATTGTGCACCATAGGTCAAGGTGGCCTCTGTACTCCCTCTCAGCAGGGTCCCATACCCTAGCATGTAAGCACTTTGGAGAAACAGACAATTATTTGAAAAAGAATAAAGGCCTTTACCTCAATCTATATAAAATGTTCTTCTACTTTTTTTTAATAGGAACTACTTAATCTAACAGTTATAAGTATTCAAAACCAAAGATCTACCTTCAAGCAAATCAAAATGCTTCAAAGTACATACATCCTTCTCTGGGCAATACAGGAGGTAAGGACAAAACAGAAGAAGGGAGAGGAAAGAGTGCTTCATTTAGGTTACTCTGGATATGATGAAGAGGCAGAGGTTTGTTCCAATTCCAAAATGAGGTTTATTTTAAATGAACAGTTTGCTAGAAAGAAGTGAGGTACATATAATCATTACATGATATTTTTATAATCAGCCACTTGACTTGGTCATCTTGAAGACTAAACCTTTGAAAGGACAGGCAATGATTCATTTCCTAAGAGATCTGAAGAAAAAACAATTGACTTGGCAGTTTTGGCAGGCATCAAGTATCGAAGAGTCTTCCAAAATCTTGAATTGTAAGGAAGAGACTTATCTGCCTTCCACTTTAAAATCCTGTGAGATTTCAGAAGCTTCAAGGATTGTGGCAAGAATGTAAAGTTGCTAATAGGTGTGAATTCAATTAAGATTATTTTAATTTTTCTTTCCACAAGTGCTTCATGGAGTCCACTTTCAAGTTCATATCTGACCTTATCAGACATGTAATTTTCACTTAGGACAATGATTAGTCTTCTGCTTTTTTTAATTAATGAATCGATGTCATCAACAATAGCTGATAATTAAAAATGTGTATTTAGTTAGAACAGCTAAAAAATTACAATCATCCAAAAAACTTTTAATAAGAACAATATAACTAAATCTATTATATTACTGGAGTTTATAAAATGAGGGTATCTTTTTGGTAGTCATAGCATTATTTCCAAATAGAAAATGAGTATAAAAATAATTTTATTTACCAATGCTTATTTTAAATGAACTCATCTTTTCTAAATTGTAACCTCAGATTTATGTTGTATTTTAATTTATAAAATATTTTCCTCAAAAACACCACATAAGGAGCTGTGTGACCCTGGGCAAGTCACTTAACCCCAATTGCCTCAGAAAAAAAAAAAAAAAAAAAAAACACCACATAAGGAGACAATACAAATATTATCTCAATTTTACAGGTAATGAAACTGAACTTAGAAAAATAATGTGTGAATTGATCCAATCATTCTGGAGAGCAATTTGGAACAATGCCAAAAGAGATATCAAATTGTGTATACTCTGTGATCCAGCAATCTCACTACTGGGTCTGTATCCCAAAGAGATCATAAACAAGGAAAAAGGACCCACAGGTGCAAAAATGTTTTGGAAACTGAGTGCATGCCCATCAGTTAGGGAATTGCTGAATAAGTTACAATATATAAATGTAATAGAGTATAATTGTTCTGTAAGAAACAATCAGATGATTTCAGAAAGGTCTGGAGAGATTTACACGAACTGCTACTAAGTAAAGTAAGTAGAACCAAGAGAACATTGTGTACAGCAATAACAAGATTATATGATGATCAACTGGGATAGACTTGACTCTTTTCAACAATGAGGTATTTCAGGCCAATTCCAATGGACTTAAGATGGAGAAAGCCATTTACATCCAGAAAGAGGATTATGGGGACTGAATGTGGATCACAACATAGTATTTTCACCTTGGTGGTGGTGGTTATTTGCTTTCTTGCATTTTTCTTACTCATTTTTTTTCCTTTTTTGATCTGATTTTTCTTGTGCAGCATAATACATGTGGAAATGTATTTAGAAGAATTACACATGTTCAACCTATATTGGATTACTTGCTGTCAAAGGTAGAGAGGGGAAAGGAGAGAGAAAAATTTGGAGCACAAGGTTTTGCAAGGGTCAATGCTGAAAACTATCTTTGTATATATTTTGAAAAATAAAAAGCTATTATTATTTTTTTAAAAAAAGAAAAATATCATGACTTGCACAAGTTAATATTATCAGGATGTGTCTAAGGAAGGTTACACACGCAGGATCTGAATTTCAAGTTCAGTGCTCTCATTTATAAATATAGGAACTCGGGGCAGCTAGGTGGTGCAGTGGATAGAGCACCAGCCCTGAAGTCAAAAGGACCTGAGTTCAAATTTGACCTCAGACACTTACCATTCCCTAGCTGTGTAACCCTGGGCAAGTCACAACCTCAATTGCCTCAGCAAAAAGCAAAAAAAAAAAAAAAAAAAAAAAAAACCAGAACAAAACAAATAGATGAACTGGTCCTATGATTTGATATAGAAAACTCCCAATCCCAACTAAAGAAATTTCCTCTACCAAAACTGGTAGGTAATTTCTCTGCAGCATATAATCTTAAAGAGTTTAAGTAATTTGCTCAGGTCATAGTGCAAGTAATATAGCAGAGAGTCTTCCCAACCGTAAGAGCAATTAGCTGTCTAACCACTAAAGTATGGTGCCTCTCAGAATTCCACTCAATGAATATAATGTATATTACATACTTGTGTGTAGAGAAGACAGTTATTTTCTTGAGGACAAGAATACAGAACAAAAGAATATAAGTCATCATTCACTAATAACCCTTTTAATCCTCCCTCATTCAGCCCCTCTAATATGTATGGACCATGCTTGGAGTTTTCTTAACTCTAAATCAAAAACAATTTCACACTGAAAGAACCCACAAATAACAGCAGGGGAAAAACAGTTAAAAAGAAAGCAATGGGATGCCTGAAGGCTTTTCTAACTAGTTGACTAGAGGCAATTAGTTGTTATGAGTTGCATCTCTGGAAATCATCCAAGTTTTTTAATTAAGCTAAGACTCTGTAGCTGTGGTGTAGCAAAGAACTCACATCTCAGCTAAAGACCAGCACTGAAAGAAAAATGCAACCACTGAGCACTTGGATCAGCAGGCACCAGCTAAGATTGGCAGAAAATAGAATCATGACATCATCAAAAGATCAACAGCTTTGCCCCATGTGTAACTCCAGACCTACATGGTTCCTGTCTCCTCTTTCACTAGTAGTATTAATTAACCAGCAGAATGTACAAGATATGTATAAGGTAGAATCTTTCTTTTGATATGTGGTGTGATTAATTATATTTTATTTTGAATTGATGTATTTTCTAGGTGCTTAAGTAAAAATAGGTTTTAAAAAAGAAACTAAGGAATGAATGACTGGCTAAATATAAACAAACATCAGTGGGAGAATAAGGTATTTCAGTTCTTGTGAGAAACAGAGATCAAAGTAATAAGTCTGCCTTTAGAACTGCTTTTTTTTCCTTTTCCTACCAATCTAAATACTTACTTGACTTAGCATGAAAAAATTATTTTTAATGCCTTTCTACTGCTTTAATGACAATGTTGGTCAATTTGTATCTGTATTTCTGCCAACAAAAAAATCATTGTCCTCCTTACCCCCCCCCACACACATGTATTTCAGGATCTATAGTTTCATTGATATATATACTTCTACTGACATACAGCCAGTCTATATCCCCAATAACTGAAATATATATACATATATATATATATGTAATTTTATGGTCAATTAAATGATGAGCCTCTCCAAAAATTCATGAATAAAGAGATAATGATGATTTCTTATACTTATCCAGCACCAACTTGCCAATTTTCTTTATTTTGTCATGTTAGAATTTATCTTTGTAAAAACTAGTAAATATCTTATGGAAGGACATCATTTGTACTCAGATGCATAGTGGTTAGTTTCTTAATAATAGGAATCATTATTAACACAGAATGTTTCAACAAATTAAGTGCAGGAGTTTGGCTTTCTGAAAGGAGTTCTCTAGATCAAAGGAATTTGGTTGAGTTAATATCAAAATTGATCTCTATAACAGTATGCCCATCTCACAGTTTCAGAGAAATGTATGAAGCATAGCAAATAAACAGATTCTTAGAAAGGAAATTACCAGGGCCACCACAATTAAAATGTGTAAAGCTCCCAGTAAACCTAAAGCACAAGCAGAGATACCCAAGGTTTCTGTGGGCTGTTAAAAAATTAAAACATTGTCACAAAGGGAAACTTTTAGATTTAGACTTTTATCTTTTAGACAGAAAATACCTTCACTTATTTTCCATCCTATATTCTCTTTGCTTACCTCCTCCAGGAATTATATCCCTTTCAAAAATACATAATTTATAACCAAAATGTTTTTCTAAGGCTCCAGGTAAAATCTCTAAAGCAAACTTGTGTTCATCTCCGTTATCTGGTCGGCAGTCTTTCAGGTAAGACACAAATGCATCATATTCTTTTCCATCTGGGGGAGGAAAAGTTTTCCTTTTAAGCTACTGGATACGTAAATCAAATCTGATCATGACCATAATGTGAAGAAAATCACTAGCTATAATTTGAATAAGATTAAATTATACTACCAGTTTAACAGATATCTGGCTAAGTAATAAACCTACCACTTCCTGGCATATAAATGAGTTTTAATGAAACTTGTATGGAAATGCATTTTAGGAGGCTTTATCTGAATTAGAATGCTAATTTTTTTCTGAACTTAGATAACTCTGATGATATATGATAATTATCAAAAGATCACAATCAACAGGGAGAAAAATATTCACTTTAACACACACCCTACATGTATCATTTTCTCCTCTTAGAAGACATATATATTGAATTTCAGTTATAGAGTTTAGCTCCAATCATCTACTGAGTACAACATCAGGTACAGATCAGTCACAAGCATTTGCTAAATGCTTACTGTGTTACTTACTAAATGCCTGCTATATGCCTCTTATTTCGTTAGACAGTATAGGGGATGGAAAGAAGTATAAATTATTCTTGGACTAAAAGATCTTAAAATCTAACTACAGGAATGTCACACATACAAGAAAAAAGTTAAATCTTAGCAAATGGCTGACAAGCTAACTAACATTTCTGTTAACATTTTTTGGGGAAAAAAAAGGAGGTAATCAATTAATAGCATGAATGTCCAACCTTGGATTTCATTTGTCTCTATGATCAGTCTAACACTTTTCAAGTCATGGGTGTACTCAAGGGAATAAAGATTGAGAAGTCTATAACAGAAAAGTGATACAAATACATTTATAATATACTCCTTGATTTGTCATTATCTTTTAATAAGAAAGCTTCTTCTGGCATAAAAAAAAATTACTCACTAACAGTAACAACTGGCTCTAATGGGTCCACAAGTACGTAATTGCTGCTCAAAGAACAAGGGGAAAACTGAGGAGGTGTTAGTTTAAAAAAAAAAGGTACTTATTGCATATTATTGCATAGGATATCCCCTCCAAATTAGATGTTCCCAATTTCTAGGATCTTTGAGTCTAATTAAGAAGACAAAACATACAACGAAGAACTAATGAGAACACAATTACAAAGCAACATAATTGCATGAACAAAGTAACATGACATACATTGAAAAGTCATGCATGTTTAGGAGATACAGAAACAAAGTATGTTCAGAGTAGGAAGAGTGTCCACAGGAGATGCTTCCTGAAAAGACCTAAATTTTAAGTCATGCCTTGAAGTATACAATGGATATAAATTAGTAGAGGAAAGAAATATTATAAGGGATAGGAATATGAGAATGGTTTAACTTTGTTGGATAAAAGGACATATAACTAAAACAAATGGATTTGTAGGGAAGAATTGAGTTTTGATTTAAGAGTTATACTTACTAATCCATTAGTACTGATTCATTTATGAAGTCAAAACTAAAAGCTATTGTATTTGTTGGTCAGATTTTTTAATATAACATATTCCAATAGCATAATTCATCATCTCATTAAGCTGGGTTTGAATTTATAAAATGTTGGATTGTAAAGGGAAGAACCCTTTTATTATACAGAGAAGAAACATTATTTACACCTGTCTGCATGCATGTTTTCTCTCCAACCAATTCCCATCATACTGTTTTTTAATATCTTTCAGTCTCACTAGCTTCAGGATAAATTGTTTCCTACTTGTGCAATTTTGATTACTGAAGAATCATGCTAAATTTTCTTTTACATAGTATCTCACAATCCTTATTTTAATCAATGTTAGGGTCTTTGAGATAAAACAGATCACTCTTACTATTTGTTGGAATAAGATTCTAACTTTCTGAAAAAGTGTCATCATTTTAAATGACACTTTAGAACCTGAAGCAGAAGACATATAAAAAAGCACATCTAATTGCAAAATTTTAAGCACATTTTCATTAGCTAGATTATAATTAATAAAGAAAAGAGGTTCAAACTAACAATTGACCACAGTTGATATTAGTGATTATATAATCACAATTTAACAATGTGTTAGTAGTCCATTTTTGTTTCCCAAGGCAAATATATAATGTTTTAAAAATTATTCTATGAACACTGATTTTTAGTCAAATCATATGCTTTAATAGAATTGTTAGCATGGACTTTTAAAATTGCTTAAATTTCCTAAAATATATGTTACTCCCAGGGATATTCTGGATGATTCTAATTAACAAGATTTTGTTTCTCATTTCTTCCTGTTTACTTACTTCCCTACCAACCTACTCTGTCTTATACTAAATAAGATACAACTAATACTAGAAATAATCCGGGTTTTGTGAATTTGTATTTAGTTCCTCCTATTGCTCAATATGCTTTCCTTGCCAGACCAAAACAATCAATAACAATTCATCTTAATTCAACAAATATTTATTAGGAATATGTTACTATATAGCACCTGCAAAAGAAAAAGACCTTATTCTTGAGGAGCTTTCAACATTTTGCAAGAGGACCAGAAAGACAGACATATAAATACAAAACAGCCAGAAAAGAATTCCTAGATAACATTTAGACAATTAGAAGAGAATACCACAAAAACTCATTAAAAACTAAAGTAATTCAAAGTATTATCATAGTTAATAGGAGATATTGTTTATCCTTAGGATCCTATTATAATTAAACTTAAATATTTATGTCATATCAATAATTAAAAATATGCATTAACTTCTCATTTGAGAATGGTATACAAGACACAAGAAAAGAAAGCCCAGTAAATCGATAAATTTTACCTGTTAAAGTCTCATCTCTTCTGATTAGGTCCCTATAACATAACATTATATCAACTCTATAAATAATACACATAATCACTAGGAAGATGACTGCAGCTGAAGACACAAGGGCAATAATGAAAATGTGTTTGGAAACATCAGCAGGACCTTCTGGAGGAGAAAAGAGAAAGAAAAGACATTTTTAAAACTAGAAAAAAAATTAATTATCCAACCTTTTTAATGACATCTATTCCCATCACAGATTTACAAACATCTTGTTCTCAACTCAAGTGTCTACCCCTTCAGTTCAGTAGAATATTCTGCCTTAAAGACAAATCAGCAGATATTTCATTGTTTTTCAGTTCAAAATCTGTACAGATATTTATTTTAGGGATTGAAGTAGTCTTATGGAAACATTTTAAATCATGGCACCCTTAGGTTAGAATTATTATGGTTGGGAAAAAGAGAAATAAAGAGAAAAGGATTTGGAAATAATGTAGCTATAAACTCAGGAACAGAGCTATTATTTCAGCACCAACAATTCCCTTAAAGTGGGGGAAAGGGGGAAAGTCTATTTCTATAACATGATTCTTAATTATAGCTTTTCACTTAAAAACTCTTATAGACATAATTGACCAATCACAATTCTGGAGAAATAATAGACTACCCATCTTCTGTTACAGAGGTGACAGACTCAGGGTGCATGTTGAAACAAATATGACCAATGTGGAAATTTGTTTTGCTTGACTTTGTATATTTGTTATTAAGATTTTCTTTTTTTTCTTTTGTTTTGTTTTCTTTTGGTGTGTGGGTGTCCTTAGTGTGTGGGGGAGAGAGAGGTAGGAAGAAAATGCATTTTTATTAATTGAAAACAAAGTAATTTTAACAAGATATGAAAGGCTTTTTTTAAGAAAAAGGTAAAAACAATGTAACAATTAAAATGCAAATTTTAAAAGATGAAATAAATAATTATAGACCTTTTGATATAATTAATTATTAAAATAATATGTAAATGGCTGTGGTAGATAAGTAAGGGACCTGTCCGCTTAAGGCCATGCCAATGTATCTCTGGACTTTTTACAGAACTAAAACATTAAGATTTGCCTTAAGCCCACCCCAATACAATCCAGGTCTTCTTCCTTGGAACAGGTCCCTTCCTACCTTTCCTTAAGAGTTGATGGAATTGCATGGAAGGGGTCAAAGCAGGAGAAATCGGGTGCTGGCAGAAGCACTTAGGGCAATGGAGGTTGGGGGAGTGGGAGCAGTTGGGAGGACAGAAAAAATAAGTGAGGAAAAACAATAGTAGCTTTCAAAAAGACTTTCAGGTCTCCAGGTAGGAAGGGGTGTGTGTGTGTGTGTGTGTGTGTGTGTGTGTGTGTGTGTGTGTGTGTG